>FN649728.1:5661933-5701507 GCA_000310025.1 Ectocarpus siliculosus | reverse complement strand
TTCCCCCCCCCCCCCCCGAAAAACCTCCCAAATAAGAAAATGGGGACGTAGGTGTCGGAAAATGTTTATCGGGCACCCTTGGTGGCATTGTCATGTAAAATTGTCTCATGAGATGAAGAAGGATTTATCACGAGAAATCTTTCAAGACCGGAGAGGATATCATTGGTTCTGTTTCCATTGAGAGGAGTTGTCATCGAACCTCACCCCAAGAGAGTCGTGAATGTCAAGAAGAAAGAATCGCGTATTTCTGTTGAGTGTCTTTTGAGATTTTCAGTGAGAGTGTCACGGGTATGGTTGGGAGTCGGGGGTGCGGTGGGGTACTCAGTGGTTGGGTAGGCTTGGACCATGTTCCCGTGTCGGGTGTTTTTGAGCCGTACAGAAGCTGAGAGCAGACCAGTAGACCAGGCAGCGCTATAAAGGTGTAGTCTATCGGTTTGATATCGACTTCAGTTGGGCCCGTGGGCCGCCGAAGTCGATCGCGCCGCCACGCTGGGTGGTGTGTCGACGTCGAAGCCCCTTGTTCAGAAGTAGGTGTGCTACACGTGTGTCTGCAGAGGGCAACCGACACAGTATCTCTCAAGGTATTGACTGCCTGCCCCCCCGCCAACCTTTCCTGTACCGCCTGTAGTATGGTACAGGCAGGAGTGTTTGCGTCGAAACAACTGCTATGGGTGTCAAGACGTGATCATTGCCACTCCATGCTTGCTGCGGAGAAAACAGTGTCGGTGTGCTTCGAGCCAAGCCCTTTGGCCGCTACGTACACCTGCCAGAACAGAGATTCTGCGAATGGCGCTTACCTAGCGAGCACCTTGCCTACCCCCGTGCTTCGAGGAACACTCCGAAAGGAGGTAAGCAGCAAGGACAGCGCCCCTGTGGATGGGTTTCTGTCGTTGGATGGAAAGAAACGCACGCTAAAGTTTGCGCCCTCGAAGCCAAGCAAGAAGTGAACCAGGATGGATTGCCTGTTTTTCTGAATGTTGTGGCCGAGCGCGGAAGAACAGACGGCGTGCAAGACGAGGACTCTTGCCGTGTTGTGGTGAGCGTTTCCGTTCCCTGCCGCGGTGGTGTTTGATCGTTGTTTTTCCGCCGCACCCGCCGCGAGTAACACGGAGCAGATAGGACCTCCTTCCCAACGGACGAACGTTCCGAGGGGAATTGTTCCCCATCCTTCGCCTTGCGTTCTATTGCCAAGCTGCTTCCTGCCATTGCACGCGGTGTGCGTCGCTTGTAATAGCCTCTGATGTGTTTCGTCGATCACGCCGAACAACCAACGCCGCAGCTCAAAGAAGGCTTTGGTGCCTTTACCTTCTTCAGCACGCGTGCCGTCGACGGCCTGCCAAGCTCTGAAGTCACCATCCTCGTCGCTTTTGTCCTGAGGGATGAGTTGGACCCACAGCGTCCGATGAGGCGGCAGAACGAGGTTTTGGGCGGAAAAGGCAATACGGGATAAATTCCTGGGAGGCATTTTCCGATACTGTGCATCGGTAGTGAGTGCTCCTGCCACTTCCTCATCATGTCATGTCCGGTCAGGCTAGTACACGGTTCACCTTGCGAAATGCCGTCAGACAACGTCCTCCCTGCTCTCTTGTGCCGCAGGTAGGTGAAGACCATTCGCCATTTGGGAGTTGAGACCTTCCTATTCTGCGAACACTTGCTCGCTACTGCATGTTGTGGCAAACACCACACACAGTACTGTACACTGCCGGCCCGCGCGCCCGAAAGGAAAAAACACACAACAACTTTGGAGTAATGTCCAACGCCTTGCGTGCCCCAAGTATTGAGCACACTGCCCTTAGCTACACTGCCATATTGGGTTTGCAGTTTGAGAGTCATAATGCGATATATTATGCACTTGCATAACCCATTGCGTTTCTGTTCAAGCATTCTGAACCTCGATTTCTTGTGAACGCGCTTCATAGCGCAGGCACAGCGGTGCGCACGTACGCTATCGTAGGGTGTCATGCGCACAAAAAATAAGGCTAAGTTTGTAAGAGGGTCAGGTGTATGGAGCGGAGATTCAACTTGCGAGGGAACGCCCGTACGTGAATTTCGTACATGATCCTGCCGGAAATCCACAGTGTATACCTAACGACACACTCGCATGGTGAGTTCTTTGTGCACGCATCGTTTTCACCCTCCCCTGTGTTCCCGTACACCATCAGCCAGCACCTCGTTCCCATCGTCACCATCGCATCGTTTTGTTTCCATTTGCACTTCTAGTCAATATCACAACCTTTTCTCAACACAAACCAAACCATTCCTACGTTCTGTTGTGTTTTTTTCTCCCGCAACACGGATAAGGATGGATTGATACAGTACCAGTAACACTGAAAAACTAGGCACCACCGCGTGTTCGCTTCGCCGTTTGCAATGTATGCGTGTGCATTATGTTTGTTTACTGTAGCATCGACCAACCACGACAAAAACCGACTGACCAATCAAAACGCGTCGTCATTATAAGTTTTTTGTGCCTATATTACCAGCATCGACCGCGCCGCCAGTGGGTTGACCAGTCTCATTGCTGTTGAAAACAGCAAACGAGTTAACGATTTGATTGCCATGCTCTGGGACCCGGCGAGGGGTTGTTCCTTGTGTCGATCGTACCCTCGTCATATCGCTCTCTTGGAGGGTGCTGTGCTACCATAGACGAAACATGTTGAAAAACTTTCATCGCTTTACCCTACGCGACTTCCTTGTTGCCCAGGGCTGAAAAGTGAGACGCCCACGACGTTTGTGTGGCGTCAGCCTAACCAACATCAAGAGAGGAGAGGCGACCGGCACTTAGGTCGGAGACGGATTGAACTCATCCCACAACAATGCCACAGGGAGGCAACTACTCCAACAACTCGAAATGTCGGACATACACAATATGGTACCACATATAGCCAGATCCAATGAATTTGAGCTCGCCAACGAAACCTGACCAGAAAATGAAACGCGAAAAAAAGTGAAGGGCCTTTCTCCATACGATACAACCATGCTCTTGCCCCACGCTCAGCCAAAACAAATGAAAATATAATGCAGAACCGCTGGTCCAAATGAAAACTAAGAGTATTTCAAAATATCATAACGTGTTCCTTGACAGGTTTGATTGTCGTCTCTGATACACGAGCATCAGGTGGGAAATCCTTCCCCGCGTATCACCCGGTACCGCCTTTTCTATGGCACGTGGTCTTCAAGAGATGAAAGATCAAGCGTTCAATTTAGTACGAAGCACAATAAATTGAGTAAGATTTTCCCGCAGTAACAAATGTATCCACCAAGTGCCAAAGCATTTCTAATTCAAGGTGTTGTCATGGTCGATGTCCTTTAGGCTCGATTGCGATTACTAACAGGGTAGGGCCACCACTACTTTAGGCTTTGTTTCGGGCGTATCCACTGAGGGACTTTCGGTCGCTGCCCCACGACATGAGTCTACGAACAAGTCGATCATCCCAAGCCCCAAACTCGATTGGCCGCACTTCTAGGGTACGCGGAAGAATCCGGTAAACACAAATCAATGGGAGGAATCAACGAAGCGACCATCACACAGGGAAGGCTCCGATAGGTTTCCCCGACAAACCCAACACAGGAGAAGAGGGTACAATTCGGAACAAGAATACTAGCACGAGACGAATGCTTACAAGAACACACCCATCTCTTCCCAGTCCACGTGCCCCAACGGAGCGGTCGGGCCTGAACAAACATCACAAGCAAAGGCAAAGGCACTTGGAGCACGTGGAACCCCCCACTCCCCCTGGAAAACGAGCGCGATCTTCTCGAAGGCGATGCAGCGCGATCCAACTACACCGTGAATACGGAAAGCGACAGGTTACGATGACGGGTACGACGTGAAAACAATAGCGAAACGCACTATCTTGCACACAGGTGGTGAGAGACAGTGGCTCGGATACGGCAGTGGTAGACACAAACATGGAATACAATATTGCGACAAGATGCAGTCATTCATCCAGACAACGAACTATACAGCGGAGGTTCCTTCACCTGCAGACCCACACACACACTCAACGACGAAATTTTCATGCAGGTTCCAGCTCCGGTCCGTTCACGGCTGCCGCTAGTGAAACACTTTGCTTTGTGCAAAAAATATTGATTAGCTGGTGCGCAATCCTTTTACTTGATAATACGGAGGTTGAACGGGCGGCCTACTCCTGGCTCATGAAATGCGGGGGGGTTCGGAGATGAGGGGGGGAAACGCCGCGCGTAAACGTCGTGGGCCTCAAACACACGAAAATCACGACTTAATTTATACTAATAAACGTAGTCTAGAGATCTGTCACAAGGTCGCAGGATATATATTTCGTCATTCGCGTCGGTGTTGGTTTTTCCCGAAGACGAAGACAAAAAATACCACGTTTTTTGCGGCAGAACCATGTAGTCAAACACGTTATTCTCTCCCGTGGCCCTCCCCTTTCTTCTCCGACAGCGGCGGAAACCCCTCGTTCTTAGTGTTGTACGGGTCCCACTGCTCCAAGTCACTCGTGCCCCACTTGGCGAAATCTTCGTAGATGTACGGCACCGCCGGGTTCGACGGGTGCAAGAGCTCAAAGAGGCGCTCGTTCGTCACGAACGTCGTCCCCTCTCCCAGGCCCAACAAGGACTCTGCGCCACGGCAGAGACAACAAGGTGAGGGGCGGTGTACTCATGTAAGTGCTACGCCGTAGGTAGATGATATAGACCTCGCATCCCTATACAGCCGGCATGGGGCGAGAGGCCGGACATACGCAGGCCCAGCATACGTTTCGCAAGGACAAATTAGAGAGGCGCGGGTACGTCAGCGACACGTACACACGTGCAGGCGCGAAGGCTAGGCGTACTCCATGGCGGAAGGCCCGCTCCGGTTGTGCGGTTGTTGCTCAGGCAAGTGACAAGCCAGCAGGCTTCGTGCACCACATACCAAGAGGGGGAGAGCTCCCGGGCTCAATGCTATCTACAAATCGACGGCGGTGGCATAGGATTTCACTCTCAGTTAAAACCTTCATGATCAGGGCGTTGTCACAACCGGAAGGGCTGGCAGAGCAGCACGCAGATCGAATGTCGGCTAAAGGGCGAGGTGGGGTACGCGTGGGAGGCGGCGCGGACATGACAAGGTGGCGCACTCGGCGGATATAAAACGACGGTGCCCCCCCTCGTACTAGGTACTAAGCAGCGGTGCCAAAGGGCAGCACTTGCCTAACAAAGGCTATGGAGATTTGGAGACAGATATTAATAGCATGAGATTTGGTTCCACAACAACAACCAACCGTGAGAGAGCGCCATTCTTTGAATGATAAGCCGACCCGGCCCTCTCATCGATAAAGGGGCGAAAAGTTTCAACAGCGGTCGACTCAGGTAGAGGTGAAGCGGCGAGACGTCAGCGAGAGGCGTTGAGGTCAAAGCAACGTTCGACAAGCGCGAAGACCGACCACCTTTGTAGACAACACACTTGTCTCGTGCGGCGGCTCGGTCGGGCTTATATCTCACTTTGGCCTTAACGCCTCGGAATCATGACCAGAGGCATTTTGCTTGGCGAGGTGATATTTTCGTCATTCAGTTTGTCGAGTGTCGAAGGAGACTGCCTCAAGAGGCCACACGGTTGGCCGGCCGGAACACGAAACGCCTTCTTTTAAACGAACCATCGACACCTAAAACATACCGAAACGTCCTCTTTCCGACGAACCGTCGACACCAAAAACCTAACGAAACGTCTTCTTTTCGACGAACCGTCGACACCAAAATCCTAACGAGACGTCCTCTGTTCGACGGACGGTCGACACCAAAAACCGAACAAAACGTGAATATCCTGTTTTTGACGAACCGTCGAGCCCAAAACCGAACAAAACGTGAACGTCCTGTTTTCGACGAACACCGGCGACACCGAAAACCAATCCCACCCGTGAAAGGGAGCTCGTCCGTGTAGCCGCTCCCGGGGCAGATCCCGTCTTCAGCCCAGTCCATGGAGAACGAATCGCGGTACCTCGGCGAAAGCCACACGATGTGCAGCGCTTTCTCGAACATGGAATGAAGCATGTAGAACAACTGCACGCATTTTGTATGGGGAAGGGGGGGGAAGGGGGAATTCAGCGGGAACCTAGAGAAACACGACAGTCCCACGACTGAGCTACTGTAGGCGACCGTTCGATTCAGGGGAACCATCATGCCCCCTCCGAACGACAGCAACGAGGGGTGTGTGTGTGTGTGTGTGTGTGTGTGTGAGCGTAGTGGTGGGGTACGTTGGCGACAACTCTATGAAAGAACAAACAGACGTAGTTGGCCTGAGCTACTTGCTGCAAGCGAGCGCCTCGATTCATGGGGAGCGCCACACACACCCCGAACGACGATTCGTTAGGATGTGCGGGAAGTTAGGGAAGGGGAGGCGTTGACAACACAAATTGGTTTTTGGTTGGTTTTGCAAAAGCCATTAGACGATGAGGGTGACGGCATCAAAACAAGTGAAGCGCTGTTGCCTTAGGAGTGGCTGACAAAGAAGGGCTGCAAAGGCAAGGGTAAGGAATTTCTTGTTGATACACCGGCGAGCAAGAATCTTCGTTGCAGAGCATCAAGAGGGAGACACCAACGGAGGTCAAGGTACAAGTCAGGACCGTGATACGCAATATTTTGTCGGCGCCAATAGAAAACCCGTCAGTGCATGGTATTCCGCCCAATCGACACGTGCAGAAACAGCCTTCGAAAGCAATGAGGAGTGAAAATTCCTGACTGGCGAGTGGGGCAGGGGGAGGGATGGCATGCGTTCACACGAGAAATATCTCCATATTTCCTTCCCGCGGAGCGACACCGATGTAGGCTACTCGCAACGCCGGGGAAGAATCACCAACCGCCCCTCGCGGAGCCAGCCGCAGCATCACCAAACAAGATTCACGAGGATCATGGTGCTCTTGTTGTTGTCTTCACGTTACGAAAACCGTTACCGTTTCTGCTTAGACTAGACGTCCCAACACCTGCACCAGTCAAAATGACGCGATCGCCTTCCTTGGTCACGGGAGGCCAACTACATGTATCCAATGGAAAAATTAGAAGGATCCCAGAAAGTACAGTCAAGCGCGATGGTAACAACAGAGCACAAATAGTTGGCAAGAGAGGTAGACAAACACCCCCCCCCCCTCAGCCAATATCTCGAGGCGCTTCGCGCCTTGTGATGTGAGAGCCTGGTCCGGTGAGAACCCGGCCTGCTCCGTCTCGGCTTTAAAGGGATGCGAGGTCAATGGCCAAATGACTACTGTACGGCATGCACGACTATGAGTACCCCTCTCAGCCAATAGAAACGGCAACTTCGAAGAGTAACGGTAAAAAGCACAACACGCACCGGGTCTAGGGGGCTGGCGAGTGTCGTCATGGACCCCACGGCGCCGGGCTCGCACCCAATCTTGATGAGATACCGCATGAGCAGCAGGTTCTCCTCATCGCTGAGGCGGGTTTGGTCCTGGGAAGAAGGGTACAAAGATGACATGGGTTTGTCTTTTCTACATCAGTCAGTTACTCAGACAGTTGCTCAGATAAAGGGAGGGGAACAACACATCGTGGATCCGGGTCGTCTACGTTAGATGCTCAAATAACGGGAGGGCCGCGAACAACACATTATCTCACAGCCTGTGTATTCATGTCGGATGTAAGGCTGGCCGGGCACATCCTTGAATCTTGCATGGGTGGGGGCTGGACCCGAGCCTGACAAACGTCAAGGGTGGATCGAGGCTTTTTTCGTGGACCCGTGGGCACCGCCAAGCATGGGCTCCCTTAAGTGCACATGTTGTACTACAGTAGCCTGGCGGTGAATTTCCCCGAGCCGAGGCGGCGGCTTGAAATTTGGTCATGTACGGACTTGACCCTAAACGTTTGTGTTCGGTAGTGAGGTTTCCCCCTATGCGATCACTGTTGGCCACCCTTCAGGAGGAAGAACGAGCCAGGTGTTGTGCATCGTCAACACTGGTAGCAGGAACCACTCGAACTGACAGCGGTCCCATCCCGGTCGCAACAACAGCGGCCGCAGCAGCAGCCGCAGACGCAGACGCAGTGTAGACGTTTTAAACCACCACGCGTTCTCGCCTGCATGAACCCGTACGGGAATCGAACGTCGCCGTCGTACGAAATGTACTGGTCACCCTGAAACTTAACGCTCGCTGATGTCATGAAGTCCTCCATGTAGGCGTAGACCTGCGTGAAAAATAAATCGGAGCAGCAGCAATGAGAATCGAAAACGGGAAAACAACTTGAGAATTATCGAACCGTAAATAGGATTGAGATACACACATTTACATGGCGACGGCAGATACAATCATCATGTATAGGTTAGTCTTTGGAAGCAGCCCCCCCCCCAACGCCATGGAACAAGACATCTTTTGTTTCTCATTGGTGGGACGAATGTATGTAAGGGATCTGATCACGTCTGCCCCTGGTCGTCTGTAGGATATCTAGGCGATCGGAACATGTATTGCCCGGGGTGATCGGTAGGACAAGACAGTCGATGCATGTTTGCTCCATGATGTGATGATCTACCTCTCCACTGCTCCCCGACCCTACGTGGGTTTTCTTTTCTCCTCGAAGAGGCGGGGTGAGGGTTACTGGCCTTTATTCGAAGGGAGCGGGGGTTGTACTCACGGATGGCACCGACGAGTTTCATTTTGGCGTCGGACAGAATGATTTGCCGTGAAACGCAACCACCCCGGGTCAGCGACTGTTTCGAATTTCACTCGGCCGGAAAATCCATACTTCGAAACTTCTCGCTTGCCACCCATGTTGTGCAAACGGAGCAGCCGCGAAGACTACTCGTGTGTAGAAGATTCGAGTGAGCGGTTTTTTCTTGTTTAGGTAAGTGTGGTGGGGGATGCGTGGCGTGGTGCCCTCCAACACCTGCCCGCGGACCGTTTGTATCCAGCGTGTACGCTACGAATGGGTCCTTGGTTCAAACCAAGCGAGGATTCGACTTAGTGTCGGTCACCTGGAGGGCCTCAAAGGTTAGCAGCATGTAGCTGTGAACAAACACCGTTGGCGCGAATGCATGAACCTTGTCCTAGGGCGGTTTGTTTTTCCCTCGTCAGGATGCGCACATCTTACTCGCTCAGTGCGATATAACTAGATGTCGCAAAACACTATTCTCCCGCCCCCTCCAAAAACCAATTCCAGACAATTTCCGCCCAAAAACAAAGCAGCGATATAATTTCAGAACAAGGGCGATCTAAGGAGACGCTCGCAACGTGGTCAGAGTCGTGCGCCCATGCGCATGCGTGCATGCATATTGCAGAAATCAAACATCACACCGAGTTGCCGTTCGTCGGCCGGGGGCACCGTAGTACCCGCACCCACCCACCCCACCTGCTTGTCGTCGATGGCAAAGGCGTCGATCATGCACGTGCACCGGCAGAACCTCTCGTCTTGTCCCGTGGAACAGCTCGTCTGGCAAACGTTTGCCTGCGGGATAAAGCTGTTGGTGGGCCAGAAGGTGAAGGTCATGTACTCCAGTACGAAGCTGAGGAGCCCCGCGGAATACTCCGGGTGGGCCTCGGAGAAGGCGCTCATGTCCGTCTTCGGCAGCAAGGGGGAGGGTCATCGTTCATGAACCGGGGGAGGGAGCAACACGACTTAAATCCATGAGGGAGCAACACGACTTAAATCCATCTGGGTGGAATGTTCATGAGCGCACCTACGCGCTATAGAATGAAAAACGCCTTGAGAATAAGCGTCTAAGCCCTCCGAATGGTTTATTGCCTCAGCCAGGCTTTTCAGCGTATCGTCACGCGAGATAAACAACCGGTCTAAATAGCGCTCGTTTTCGTCTTCGGCGGCGACGGGGACTAAATTAATGAATGTTTCTTTATTAATAGAGTATTTATTAAGGTGAAGGAGCGATTGAACATGAGATAAGGCGAGCGGGGAGGGGCGTAAGAAATCCTTTGCGTGGTCCTCAGTTGGTGTAGCCCACCATTCAGATACTGGATACTGCGCTTCAAGTGAGCAACAGGGATCCTGAAACTAACGCTCGTTTTCATGCACGGCAACTATGCTTACATTGCAACTGAACGCGCCTCCCAGGAGACCGTGGATGTCGCCGTGGACCTGTGAACGGCGGTCGGTTGTGGCAGCGGTTGAGATTTCCGAGCACCAACATCTAGAAGAGCGTGAATGAACCCCCGCGCTACTTTTCACTGGTACTCTCTAGCACGGGCTGTGGGCACACCCTCTCATTCGTGGTTTCCTCTTCCCGGGGCGTTCTTGTTCTGTTCCAAGCCGAACAAGGCGAAAACCCCTGGGCCCCAACGAAAATAGACAGGCGGCCTACGTCTACGAACGAGAACGAGCCAGCAAAATGGGGCAAACATACCCCATCCGGCCGAAGACACTCTTTTAAGGTAGCGAGATAGAGACGAGGGGCCCTGAAGTCCAAAAACCAAGTAAATTTCCGTACCAAGAATTCGAAGCTTGACGCTTCCTGCAAGTGCATATGTACCTCCCTCTACAAAGAAGGATCCATTTCGGGTCGAGACTCGGTTCCTCGCGTTTCTGCTGCTATACCGTCAAGCATAGGTGACTACCACTTGGGACGACTACGACCTATTGCAGGATGACAAACACATCAAAAGACAAACGCATAGGATTACCACCACATGGGAGGACTACCTCATGGGATGACTTCTCGGATAGGATGACTACGTCATATCTAGAATTATCTCCGCATTGGATGACTAACACCTAGGTTGACTACCACATAGGAATACTACACCACATAGGATTGCTACCACACGGGGGACTACCTCATGGGATGACCACGGCATGAGACGAGTACCGCATAACGTGTGATGATGCAGTGAATGATCCACCGGTGTGGTATGTTTCTTGACCCCAGTTTCTTCTTCTCCGGGAAGATCTGAGCTTATCATTATTATGATCTAATCATCTCAACTGTGACGCAGTAGCAGGCCCGGCCAGCGCTGCCTGTGGCAGGCGACCTGCCATGAAACCGTCTTGGCAACAACAACGCAAGGGTGGAGCATTGCAGGCGGGGACACGCACTCGAAGAAAATGGCGCGGCTGAGATCGCCGTCCTTGTGCAATGTGACGTTCCCCGCGTTTCGACGAAGCAAAACGTGCAACAACTGCGGTAACAGGGTGCTAGCCAGAGGGAGAGAGAGGGGGGTGACGGCACTTGCGGAAAAAACGGACGTCCGTGCTAACGAGAGAGAGAGACAGAGAGCGAGAGAAGAGAAGACATGTACGTACGTACCATGGTCTCCATGCAGGACTCCCAGCCAGACAGCGTGGTGTAACCGCCGTCGAAGCAGTCCACGAACGTCTCGGCCGTCGAGAGAACCGCGTGCGAAGGCACGCCGCAGAACGAGCTGGTGCGGGACATTCTCGGGAGATCCTGCAACGAGCGGTTGGGTTGGTTTGCGGGGGGGTCGCGCCTGTGGGTATGCACATTTCGTTCTTTGTGACCAGGCGCTGGTATAATAGTGGCACAGGTCAGAGTCAGGGGCGAGAGGCCGGAGATGGTCGGTGAGGTTCACCGTCCGATCACGGGGTAAAATGCCCCACCCTTCACCCGCATCCAGAGCCCTCATCGCATCAAACATGGGAGGAAGGCACCGGAGAGGGGGGGGCGGGACACACAAAGCACTGCATTCTCCTTTGTGCTCCTGGTGACCGACGATGATACGTCAAAGATACTCCGAGACTGGCACTAGAACGAAAACACACAAACACACCCAACACTTTGACGCCCCCCCCTTGTAAGATGTGACCAGGGATGTGACGTGTGGGGGCGATCTGCTCATATTCTACCATATACTGCGTCAGACAGAAAACGGGCAAAAACAAATGGACAAGCGACACTAGGTAGGCCCGTTGTCAATGTTGGCACACGGATTTCATATCGATAATGTCGGAAACCCGACGCCCGCGTGTGCCGAAACCAAAAACAACATGTGTGCTTTCTTGTTGAGAACATTATGTTTCTATCTCTCTCTTCCTCTCTCTGTATCTCTCTCTCTCTCCACCTCTCCCTCTCTCCGCCTCCCATAGGAAAATTCGCCCCGAAGGGGAGCAACGACCAACCAATCCGTACCTGGTAGTTGAAGGCCGAGGTCACGTAGCCGTAGGCGTTGTGGTAAGAGCTTATCCTGCTGTCCACCAGCGTCCCGTCCGGGTCGTAAATCGTGGAGACGTTGCCGAAGCGGCTCTCGGGGATCGCGTAGCCGTTCTCCTGGGATCCGAAAGCGGAGCCGAACCAGTCATTGTCGAAGACGACGCTGTTGTACCACCTGTACGGGAGCAACACAGTCATGTTGTTTTTTCTCATTCCATTTTTTTTTCTGGGCGCCAGTCGTTTTTTGTTACCTTTCGGTGCATTTTTCTGGGCGCACCACCAGCCGGGATCACATAGAAGGAAGGTGCCAGGGGAGTTTTTTTTTCTCTTCGCCTTCTTCTTTGGGCAAAAGGAGCTTCTCCTGAAGTGTTATCGCGAGAACGAAAAAGAAGAAACTGTTCCAAAAGCCATCACTTGCTGCTGGTGTCGCCCACAGAAGAAAGATTTTACTGGTGGTCGTTGCTCGGGGATGTGTTCAAACACAGGTTTATCGCAAGAATGTATAGGTGGCAATATGAATTCGGTTGCTATTAATAGTTCGATCCTGGAGTCTCTTTTCTGGTTCGTGAACCCTGCGAAGTTGCATCACTCACTCGTGCCCCAAGGACGCGGAGTCGATCATGAAATCCCACATCGGAAGCGAAACGCTGGGGTCGATCATCTGAAGGTAGCGCTCCATGGTGAGGTCGAAGGCCGCGTGGCTTGTCAAGAACTGCAGCCCGATGTGATAGCAGAAGTTCTCGACCTGAGAAGGAAGAATGTTTGGAAAAGAGTGCGTTAGGGACAAGATTCGTTCGAATCCTTAGCCTTCAGACATGTCCACCTTGGTCAGGCACAAGGCATCGTCGATAGGCGTTCAGAGGTGTTGGACACGTTCTGGAATCGAAAGCCCGCTTGACACCCCCCCGCCGCCCACCCGCGGGAGTATCGCATCAATGAGGACCCCGTGGCGCGCGTTGGAAACAAAACGCAGAAGCCAAAAAATGCCGTGCAGCAGCCCCAAAGATAGACAAATGCGAGAGGAGAAAATCGTCACCTCGGAATATCCACGTGGAATGAAAACAAAAAAAGATCGTGCCGTACACCCAAAAGCCCCTTCATTGGTGGTTTGTGGACCGGCTCGGAAACACATACCAACAAACAACAAGAAAGTTCTCACGTCGGCGTTGTGATAGGCGGTGATGACTTGGTAGTTGCTGAAGCTCGGACCATATCTGTCCTTGCCCACGTCGGTCGGGAGGGTGTACCAGATGAGCATGGCGTCGAGAAACGCTTCCCTGTCCCTATCCGTCAGGTCGCGGATCTCACGCCTAGTTGCCAGAGAATAAGAGGCCACCGCCGCCGCCGTCGCGGTCGCCGAAGAAGCAATGCGGCGCCCGTGAGACGCAAGAAAATACAAAAGCGTGTCCGAGAGAAAGAGAGGACAAGCGTAAGAATAGGGAGAGTGTTGTTGAGAGCGAGTTGTTGCGTAGAGAGCTGGGGTGCGATCTCTGACGTGCTCACAGAGCCCAAAAGGCAGGTTACCGGGGGGGGCTTTCATTTGTGCTGTTCCTCGTCCTTCTATTCTACAACGCCAAGCGGCTTGTCCTTGCCATTCGTTTGTCCGTGTCGGCCGAGAGCGTGGACATGTCACGCAGCCCTGCGAAACGGGCGTGCCGGCATCAAGAACGTCCCAAGGTCAGACCTTGGGGCTATTTCTCTAAGGGTGCCCGCGAAAGCCGGTCGGGCTACCTAGACCCCTCACGGATGGATATGTCGACGTCGATACCGACGTTTCGGAATACATTCCCACCCCAATGAATCGCCCAAAACGACCCAACAGCCTCTCCCATGGCGGCAGCTGCTACGCCGAATTAGCGTTCTCTCTCGCTCGCTCTCTCTCTCGCCCCCCCCTTCTCTGTCTTCATGTAGGTCTCTCTGTCCGTCTCTGTCTCTGTCTCACCTGTCCCCCATCTCTCTCTCACCTGACGTATTTACACGATACCTTGCTATTCCCTTCAGTGATGACCCTTCCGTTCTCGTCAACGCTCTCCACGGACAGGAAGTAGGCCGTGCCCGGTCTTTCTAGCTCTACAGTGACCTGACAATGATGAAAAAAGTGGCATTTATTGCGGTGGCGGTATCTCTCTCTCTACCATGGTATGCTGTTGCCACACAACAAGTGGAGGTTCACATACCAAGAAAAAAAATAATTACGTGTGAGTGAATTCTTCTGATCGCTGTTGCTCCCGTCGTGAACCTCCGGGAAGGTGGCCTCGTCGGTGAGCTCAGCGGTGATCCTGCCCGCGTACTCTGCGCAGTTTGTCGCCCCCCTCGAGTAATTGCCACCAGTATTTGGATTCTAGGGCTAGTGGTTCACGCGGCGCCGGCCGCCAGTCTCAGCTGCTATTGAATCGTGCGACCGCCAACATCTCGGGCCCGCGGCACTTGCGAACACTCACCTGGGGCTTTCCGGTGGTGCAGTTCCAGGCATCTCCCGCGGTGCCGCTATTTTGCGGGGCCCCCTCCTGGTCCGCGTACCGCAACCGCCACACGTACCTGCAAAAAATAACAAAACAAGGTACGGATCGTGTAACGCTCCGCCGCCGCCTGATCTAGCACGGTAATACGGCAGTGGGGGCCCAGCCCGCCGCAAAGAAAACTGCCGTTGAGAAAACAGATTCGCACGAGAAGGATGAAGGTTGGGTCATGAACACACGGCTCGGCCGAGGATCCTAGACTACGCCCTCTGGTACCTACCGTGCAGACCGCACCCGGCGGTGGCGACTACAACTAAATACGTTGTCGACGGACCCCATTTTCTGTATGCGTTCCGCGGGGCGGGATAAGAACATCGCCCATCAAATCAACGGTCTGCTTAGCCGTTTCGGGTCGATTTCGTGCCCCTCTCCCCCCGGCTCTGGCTTGACGGGGAAATAATGAAGGGGTCTATTTTCGTCCCCCGTCTGGACGCGTGGACCTCAGCAGCCCGCAATATCCCACACCAACGGATATATTGTTGCGTTCAGTGGGAGTTGACGTTGACATCTTCCGTCGCAGTTCACACAACATCTTCAGTGGAGTTGGGAAGCTAGAGTGGCATTCTTTCAGAACCGGCATTCGTTCAGAACCAACAGTTGACGTGTCGCGAGAACGGACTGGCTTCGCACGGACTGCTGGGCCATCATTTACTATGTTTTGGAGGCTGGGGGTGGGGGATTCCGCTTGGAAGAATCAAGTCAAGACTCGGTTCAACAGAGAATATGGCTCCAGACCAAACCCGACTACAAATTCTACCCAAGGCAAAGTGCAGAATCTGCTGATGTTGGTTGGTCTAGCGGACTCCAGGGTCGGAAGGCAGACTTAACAAACCCAAACCCTAGGGCATGGGGCTGTTGCCTTCTTCGAGAAGCACTGGGCGTGGGAGTCCCCACAGCGTGAAAATCGATCTCATTCACTGCTGTGACACCTCATCTATCTTTGTGTTGTATTTTTTCTCTTGGCCTAGGATCATTTGATGAAAGTGTCGGGTGTTCGGGTGAAGCCTCCAGCTCCCGCCTGTGGTCCCACCCGAAATTTCTTCGTCATGTCCTCTCCTCCACCTCAGCACACCTGGAGCCTGAAAGAAGCCACGCCGAAGTTTCGCGTATCGAGCCACAGTCACCCATGTGATTAATGAACGCGGCCTACGTAGTTCGGGCACACGTAGCTGTGCAGTCAGCTTCGTACCCTGCGGGAGGGAAGCCCGTACCCGAGAGTGGGCGTAGAAGTCGGAATCCCTTCGAAGCGCGGGGTGGGGGTGGTATTGACCGTGGACGCTTTCGGCGACGAACGCCTCGCTCACATGTGTGCGGGTGAATCTATTAGCATCCCCTCGGCGGTGACGGTGGTCGAGCGGAACGGCTCGATCACCATGTCCAGCCCGTACATCTTGAGTGAAGCCTGGGTGGCGGTCCGTCAGCAGCGGGGGGGGAACGAACGGCAAAATAAATTAATAATTTCGACTATTTACGTGCAGGACGCGCGGGCGGGAAGCGGCGGGTGGCCTTGATGTTTGCGATATACAGGCATCTATACTACAGTAGTCTGTATTAACAGATACGCAAGAGCTATAACTGCCTCGATATGTATTCACACCTTGTCGTACTCTCCATACTCGTTCGTGGCCCGGAGCTTAAGCTTGGGCGACGGCGATAGTAACTGTTGAGGCGACGGCGGCGGTCCCTGGATTGATGGCAAGCAGGCGGCGACGATAGTAACTGTTGAGGCGACGGCGGCAGTCCCTGGATTGATGGCAAGCAGGCGGAGAAGAAGCAGCGGGTATTCCTCGTATTCCTCACCAAACACCCATGAAAAATCGAACACTGATCATGAATGCAGAATCCGGAGGGAACATCAATCAGCAATCAAACCGATCGTGTGCATTACCCTCTGCGTGACATGTTGTCGCGCACGCACGTGGCTCCTCATCCAGGCGTGAGAGCTCGAGATGGCTCCCGGGCGCGCGAAATTAGCACAGTCGTAGCGCCAGTAAGGTCGCAGTGTGTGTTCTTTGGGTATCGCACCGGTCGGAGCGGTGGTACCGGGGTACGTTGAACACCAAAAAAAACAATATGAAATATTTTACCGTACAGGGGTCCGGACAAATAGATGGCATACCGGTCGGGGGGATGGTACCAGAGCCCGAAAAACAAGCTCAGAGAAAAACAATGAAAATTTCGACAACACCCGATGCCTTGTCTCTCATCCATACGTTACGTGGTATTCCTTTCGTGTGGGAGGTTTGCCGCGGAAAACCCATCACGGGAGCGGCAGTGGGATCACTCAGATCCTGCACATCGGGGGCTGGGAAGCGGCGCCAGTAGCGACATGCTACCTCGTGGCCACCGCAATTATATAGTAGTTAATGGGCGACTGCAAGGTGATGGCAGCAGTTGCCGCAGGTAGAGCTACGCCTAAGCTATTTAGTGCCCTGTTGGCAGCGCTCCAACGAGAACTTTTTTTCCGCAAGTGCGGGTCGCAGGGCTGTCATGAAGCCGCCGGTATCTACCATGACATGAATAGTAAGTACGAAGTACAAGTCCGGGTGAGATCATGTTGCACCGGAAGACGTCGTCGGCAAGCAAAGCCAATCCAATGGATACAACGAACGGCGGACGGGCTTGGCCACAGTCCGGCGGTGCATGAGGCCTCACCCAATCCAGTGCAGTAAATAATATTATATAGTCTATATATAGAAACACGAAATACTTCGAGCTGTCGTCGATTCCAGATCGATTAAACGCGCTGCTTCATTTGGTGTCATATTCGTACTGCCTACAAGAGAAGACGTGGCAAGCTGAAATCATTCTCTTGTATCGGACTGTTATCTTGTTGTAAGAGAATTCTCTCATATTGGACTACATGACGGAAGTACACACGAAGAGAACTTCTCTAAAATCGTTGCCTAAGGGCCGAATAGAGAAAAACTCCTTCCAAAATTGATGTCTGAGCTCCATGAACGCATTCGAACCCATATGGGCGTCATGCTGCAGCAACGACAACGCATTGTTTTCACTCAAGGCACCGTCTGATGTGTTTTGGTTACAGCGTCTTCCACCGCAACGAAGATGCTCTGCGTAGCTACGTTTGCGGGTCGCTACGTGCTGCGTCTAAGAGTGCCCTCCCGCACAAAACACTGCTGTTTTTCCGTTTGCATCTACGTTTGATTATTCTTTGATATTCATAAATGAAGTATTTATATAAAATAAATAGAATGGAAATCCCCAAATCAACAAGGAAAAACAGGCGGTGGAGAAAGCGGCGGTGCGCTCCTCCTCCCACCCCGTTGATTTCCCTATGATCAGCACTTTCACTCTGTCTCCTTTCCATCTTACTTAGGAAACGTTTCTTATACGCATGCACGATCGCTTTGCTTCTCCTGACCCCCCATGCTCATCCAAGCGAGCTTGGTCTTACGAAGATGATAGGAAACGTCGGGCTGCCGCATTTCTCAACAACATCTTCGAGCTCACAAAAATGATCTGCACATCCAAGTCCGGTGGGGGGCGTGATATGTTACAATGAGTGTGGCTGTCGGCATGAATAGTTTAGTTTTTGCAGTGTTCGTCGGGTTGGCCCTTCATCGCGCATCGTTGCCGACTCTGTCTCAATAGTGGTGCGGGGAAGATTTACGTTGTTTCTGCAGCCCCCTCTTTTCCTAGGGCGCTTGTATGAACAGTCATATCTTCGATTCATGCTGTTATTGAATCAGCTTGTAGATAGACCGGTTCTCTAGGATTTGAGCCTGAAATCTTCATGCATGACATTCGGGGTGGGCTAATGTTAAGGAGTGTGGCTGTTGGCATGAATAGGGTACACCTTATTGTGGATAGGATGTGGGATGGTCAGAAGTACCCACACCTCAGAATTGTCTACTCTGCGTGCCCCCTGAGATGAAGTTACATCTTTACTGACCTTCTCAGCAAATAACAATCAACTTTCCAACTGCAACTTTCCCATCCTTCACGATTGTGAAGCAAGAGCGTGAAGCGACATTTGCCTTGTCCTTCCCCTAGGACCAAGCTACCATCTACGGCTTGTGCTCCTTCATTGTAAATCTATTTGTCAGGGCTCGTTTTAAGAGAATATCTCAGGAACAAGGCAAACTATCTCTTGGTGTCTATCGGTTTTTGCCGTGGCACGCCGAATCATTCTCTTTTATCCATCCGTAGATTTCTCTTGTATCGATTCTCTCATATTGTCGTAGCCGGCACTGTAGACGTTTACGAGGGTGAAGCATCGCCCCCCCCGCTCCCAGTGTGCTGCGTGTCTGTCTTGGTCGATCCTGTCAATCATTTAGTTCGGGGCCTCGTGACCATTTCATTTCGTGGGTAAAATGCAAACTTGGTGTTCAAAGCATTCGTCCCATACCACAAAAGACGCGCGTCACCAATCAATCCTGCTTTCGGGGCGGCACTAGTCGATAGATCTACTTTTTTTCTTTCAAGAATTTGACGATAGCAAAATATATGTGACCCGAGAAACGAAGAAGAAGGATAAATATACGAGGAACGTGGCCCCCACGGGGATGGTCAAGAAGTAACCGAACGCAGAGTCAGTATTGTGTGCAGGAACTTACTAGACTGCACCTGTAACATACTCTTAGTCTGCAGACTAATTTGTGCGATGTCTCTGGGCAGCACATGTACCTAAACACAAATGAACTTAGAGAGCTCTGGACACCAGAAATGACGGAAAAGAAAGCGACATGTCGTTACACGAACCCGGGTGGTGTTGCTTACGGCGGATAACGCCCTAACAACTATAAAGTACCCAGTACCTTCTTTGTTTTTAGCTTGTGGTGTCGTGAGTTACAGCACCTTTCAAAAAAGTGCAGACGACTGTAATTTCAGGGCGCATGTACAGTATTTCGGAGATTGATGTGCTGGGCGCACGACAGCGGCCGCAACTCCCCCAGCTTTCGTTGTGATGAATAGGAACACGCACTAGACTATACTTTTATATAGCCGTAGGGTACTTTGTCTCGTGTCATGCGGAGGGTTTATTGCCGTATGCATACATGCGCGAAAAAGGAATATCAACTCATTCGTTGCTGCGGAAGCTGTGCTAACCTTACAATTAATTGGCTTGCGGTAGGTCTGCAAGTACTGCCGACGTGTGCTGGGCGTCTGTGCTCTATGCTGTCAGTCAGTTGCGACGTGCGTTGGCTTCAATCATGGCGATTGCGCGTGATTGAACGTGTACGTTTCACAGGAAAAAAATCAGGGGTCGATCTTTTCTTGTACATAGTGTAGTTGAAGGGAAGACGACAACGAACCATATCTGTGTCTGTATGGTTGCGAGTCGTCGCACCCCTGTGCGGTCGTTAATAAAATATTCTCCGTTTAATTTTCATCGCACACAGAGGGGTGCGATGACTCCGGACCGTGCGATGACTCCGGACCATATGCGGACATCGAATGAAATAATTTGGCTTTGAAATATTGACGCACCTTTGCGATAACTCCGTTGTGTGCGGTCCTGAGTAAACCCTGAAGGCGATATTACTTTTTTAACGCACACACCTGTGCGAAAACTCCCGCAAGTAAGTGCCGCTCGAAAATCTTTGTAGACGCACAGACGCCTCAGTTTGTTGCGCTGCAGTTGTAGACTCCACACGTCATCACGACCTCACACGTGCGCACATCAGTCAACCACAGCAGTTAGCCCGGTGGATGCTAGGTTTTTGAGAAAGCACACACACACACAAACGCCGCAAGACTGGAGAGGAGCTGTGCCAAGTAGTGGGAATACTGGCGACGAGATTAGGTGGCGGTGGTCGTAAATGCAGGGACGACAAGGGACGACGACGAAAACAATGAAAAACGCACGCGCATCCCAAGTAGTACCACCCGTGGCAGCCACCTGCAGGTTTCTTCTGCTACTGCTACGGTATCTGTCTTTAATCCGGAGAGCAGCGTGGAGTCCCTCATGACGGTCGGTCACAGCAGTGTCCTAGATCGTGGCCTACAGAAATATTAAGGTTAGGAACATACTTGTGCACCATTGTGAGCTCGGGTTCAAGGATGTCAGCTTCCCGGGTCAGACCCCTTTTACGACCGGTAATATACCGAAACCAGCAATCGGCTTTACCGACCGGAAAAATACCGCAAGAAGCGAGGATGAAAAGCGACTGTCTCCGGGGGCTCCAGACGTTTCGTTTATTTATGCTGGGTGCTGCTCGGAGCGCTAGTACACCACCCCAAACAGCAGTAGTGTTGCTTGGATGCCGTGACCCCCAAACAAATTGTAATTGTTGGCGTGTGACACCTTCTTAGAGTGTATCGAGTAAGATGGTTGGCGAAAGAGAGAAACAGAGAGAGACAGAAAGAGAGAGGGAGAGAGGGAGAGAGAGAGAGAGAGAGAGAGAGAGAGAGAGAGAGAGAGAGAGAGAGAGAGAGAGAGAACGCTAGTTCGGTGTAGCAGCTGACGGTATGGGAGAGGCTGTTGGGCTGTATCGGGCGATTCATCGGTAGCCAGCAGTGAATGAAAAATATTCGGTGTTGAACAAATTTCTTGCAAAGATAAAGATATGTGTTGTAGGCATGCTGGTTGGTTTGGGCGGGTGAGCAGGATGCAGGGGGGATTGCTTGCGCGTGTAGCTCACCCCTCGTCTACAGCTCCGCATCGTTCTTTGACAGCAATAGAAAAGATAGTAATCACAAGGGCAAATAAATATGAAGACGGACTACAGAATTCCAATGTTTAGCACGTGCGTTCCCGCACTGTACATGGTCTCCGCATCTCTTTCCCACGAAGAATTGACTGCAAAAACAGGGATGCTCGAAAGCGAACCCCAGTAATCCTTTGTGGTTTTTCAGTGTCCGTGTGTTGGTGGCCTGCTGCAGATACCCTAAACTACGTATGTATGACCTCGGGAGAGAATTAGCGTGGAGTATGGAAAGCTGCAGCAGCTGTTTCCCCCGTGTTGGATAAACCGGGTAGGCCGAAGCTTGTAGGTTTGTTCAGAAAGGCTCCTCGGCCAGTGAGGGCCGAGATGGGAAAGTCTTGTATTAGAGGGAAGAGGGAACAGCAGAGAACACTAGAGAGCGAGCAACCGAAGAGAGCGTCACCACACCTATCCGTCACGCAATTCAGATCACTCATCGAATCTCCGAAGAAACCAAGCAGAAACTCCCTGTTCCTCCGCAATCTACCAACTGCAATCTCCGTAGATCCATGCCCCATATTCAACCACATTTACTATGCTACGAGTATATCTAACAGCCCCCCTGCTCGTATGCATCGTAATGACACGGCAAGTCAATGTAATTCCATCTACGACCCAAAATGTAGGTCCTACTCCTCCATGACACACAAATAACCAAGAACTCGATGATGCAAATTTTCCTGAACTCACAACGTCTTGTCTCATCGCCTTCATTCCTTCTCTGAAAACACGCTCTTCTTCTGGTCCATCCTTTCTCAGTACAACGACACCCGCAAAGTACTAATATCCCCCGCACAACCGAAGCATTAAACAATCCATCGAACCAAACCTATCTGTGACACTCGTCATTACGTTCACTTTCGAAAACACGGATCAATTCGTAGAAATTCGCCTTCGTTGTGCTTCCAGTACATCCATCCATCAAACATTCGTTCAGCGTGAAGATCATTTGCGCAGAAAATACGTGAGTATTCCTATTGTGTCTCTCTAGAAACCTAGTACCACCTACAGGTAAATGTCTTCCGAAAGAACAACGCGCCCCCCTGCTCTGGGAGATTCGCCCCCGTGAGCTTAAGTGGTGGCGCGTTCTGTATAGCAGCATGTCGTGTCTTTCATCGCGCTGAGACTGGCATCTTTTGATTGGTCAGCCGGTGAGCGCGGTCGATGCTAAAAAATTGACACACAAAAACAGGGGCGGTTCCAGTTCATAGCATTTTGAAGTGTTTTGTGTTTTCAACGGCATTGAGGCTGGCGTCTATTCATTGGTCAGCCGGTTGGCGCGATCGATGCAGATCATTAAAAACCACTACTTTAGATAGACTCGTTTCTTCAGATACAGATGTCGTTGGGTCACACATCATCTACGTATCTCACACAGAAAAGGGGTTGTGATGTTGGCTCTTTTCCTACACTTCAATCCTTTACAAAGAAAAGAAAACAACCTTCCCGCCTGGGTTAGGTGTCGCATTCTTTTGTCATCAGTAGAGGACAACATGAAGAGGCGTCGTGCGTGCTGGCACGTCCATGTTTGCTACTGGGGCTGAAATATCGAAGGTCGCAGCAGCCTCTGAAAAACAGTCCGAAATCTGCGCCGGAACCAAGCGGCATCCAACATTTGTCGCAGCCGTTCTCACCGCCACGGACCGTCAACCCCTGAGCGGGTGTCAGCAGTAGCTAGTGGCATCAGCAACTGCAGTTCAGGAGATTGGGGTCAGTGGCGGCGAGCACGGGTGGGTGTGACAAATGTTGGATGCCGCTTGGTACCGGCGCAGATTTCGGACTGTTTTCAGAGGCTGTTGCGACCTTCGATATTTCAGCTGCAGTAGCAAACATGGACGTGCCAGCGCGTGCGATGCCTCTTCATGATGTCCTCTACTGATGACAACAGAATGCGACACCTAACACTCTAAATTGACCTTGTTTGAACGCCATCCGTTTTGGCTCTCTTGACTAGAATTTAGAATAATAGTGTGAATTTTAATCTTGATTTCAAAGGAGACGCACGTGTGGAAGTAGACGCGTGAAATGTATGTTTTGAGCAGCCTCTACCACCGCCCTGTGCGAGAATCAACGATTGCCGTTTTTCGCGGTGCCTACCTACTGGTCTGGTGTGTCTGTTGTGCAATTTCTGGTGCTCTGGCGTTTGTTTTCAAGATTTGTCAGCATCAAAATTCGTCTTACAAAAAAAGTAAAGACACATACAGTTCGCGCCCGCAATTAAGAGACGCGTATTTCAGGTCCAGCCTCGAATTCATATTGTGGGCTATAAACTCAGCGTATGCCGTTGAGTGCAGCCAAATCCTGCTGAATTTCTTAAATCGGCAATTTCTCAGCTTTCCTCGACTCCTCCCGTACTTAAACGAACCCCGATTCTCACTGCCGACGGCTGCACGTAAGGCCACTCCCTAGAAGCGAAACGCATTCAACGGCAACAACGTCTTGATATCGCTACAAGGTCTTGTACCCCCCTCATGAGTGAGGGCTGAAACTAAACAAATGCATAAACACCGCATGATGCCTCACCCGCACGCTGACATGCCAACAACGAAAAGCGAAAGATTGACTGACGAAGTAAGGGAAATCTGCGTTTTGTGAGAAGCGGCAGAAATAAACCGTTGGCCAATCAGAAAGCAGGAAGCGGACGAGCGTGTTGATTCCTGTTTTCAGTATATACTCGCTTCGCCGTGTTTACCGGGGGCGAGCGAGAGCACGTGTGTGTGCTTGTGGTGGCCAAGGGTTGTTTCTGCCGTGACGTTTCTTCAAAGGGGGTACGCAAAATAATGACAAATTTCGAAAGCATCGAGAAAATCAGAGTTTTAGCGCCAGCAGAGCAGAGCGCAGAGCCCGCAGGGAGCCGGAGGGGGCGCCGCAAAAAAAGAACACTCCCACCTCGGCGAACAACTAATAATAATGCACTATGGGAGGGGGGGGGTAGGGGGAGAGGGGGAAAGAGCGAGAGAGCTGTGGGGTTTGTTTCTTATTCGACCCACTCCCCCGTAACCCCTCGTTTCTTATGTAGTAGGGCAGCGGTCGCTGCTGTGTTTCTTATTGAGACATTTCTTATTGTGTGACCCAGATTGAGCTGTGTTTCTTAACCCTATTTTCTTCTTTTTCGTGAAACAGTGAGCCTCAATTTTCTTAACAAAATATTTCTTAAGTGCGGGCGCTAACTGTACACGTAAACAAGCGGCAAAGACAGAAAACGCGGCGAAATACGAAATCCCGGGGCGGAAAACGCAATTTTTCCCGCCGTCGAGATGTCCCCACACGCCCACACTTTGGCTTTTGTGGCCCCAAGCCTGCCGTAACTCTTTCTCGTGTTTCGGTGGAATGGACAACACACAACAAGTGTACCGATCCAATGGAAATATAGCAACCAATGTATTTCATTTCCGATTACCTACCCAACGTACAAAAGCATGGCAAGAACATAGATAACAGCAATGCCAGGACTGGCATGATTGCAGGGGTGAAAGTTACCCCGGAATCGGTGGCAAAATCGTGACGTATTACGATAGAAACGTACTGATATGTATGGACTGTATTGTTATTGTCCAGGGTGTGCTACGCATACATACAGACTTGTCTCGCTTGCGTTGTGAAGTACCAAGATTGAACCAAGGGAGTGTGCCTCTTTCTCTCCGGCCCATGATAGATAGTGACATCTAATCTCAGTTGATACCCCGCATAGCGTGAAGAGGGAGCGGAGGATCCCAGAATATCTGTCGTTGATTTCTATTGACTTGCGGACCGGGGCCAGTTTATTTGAGTGTACCTTTTTAGGGTAAGTTAACCTGTGACCACGGGAATCGACCGCGTCAAAGGTTGGATCAGTACGGACATACGAAGGTACTGGGTAGAGAGAGATCGGAACGGTTTTTAATGTGAAGACAACAACAACAACAACAATACGCGCACGACACTTTATTTCATATTTTCGCAGATGAGCGGACGAAAAAGTTGCACATGGGTGCGAAATCCCCATGCGTGCGTGCATGTCTGACCCCTCGCTTGCCCCATTGGCAGGTGTACTGCTGTAGCCTGCTGCATACAATATGCCTTGTATGTTCATAGGATATTATTATGTAGCCGGTCGCCCCGGTGGTCTAGTTGGTAGCCTCGTAACCTTCTAGAGGTCAGGTCCGGGGTTCGAATCCCGGCGTGTAGGCAAGGCGTAGGCGAGCTTTTCTTGCAACGCCCCTGGCCAAGTGGATAGCGCTAGTAGTTCGTGTGTACACAGAGGGAAGAGAGTGCTGAACTCTTCTCGCATTAAAAGTTGAAGGCGAAGTACCGCAGGAGGGGAGGGTAGAGAGAGGCTCTTCTGTGTGACCACGGGTTGGAATAAACGGCACTAGTGCTGTGAGCGCTGATTGGAAGTGAAGAACAAAAAAAAAACAAAAAACAAAATATGCAAAGCAAAAAAAATTGTATGGACGAAATCTGACCAGAACGAAGGTGGTGCATGCGTACGCTGTAATCGACAAACATTCATTTTGGTGAAGTGCGAAGTGCGGGACAAGGGGGGTGATGCCGCCTGCTGTAGTCGAATTGTAGTGTGTGGGCGTGTAGTTCAGTTGTGAGCACGCAAACGTGCTGCAGGGATTGTAGGTGTACCTCGTCGGGCTTGTGTACCCTTTTCTTGCAAATAGTGTGCGTGTTCTTTAGATCTTCGGATGGCTTTAGCATTTTGTGACCACGGGCCGAGTCTTGCTAGATTTTGGGATTAGCAACTGACACGAGTTTAATGTGAAGAAACAACAACAACAACGACAATGCGTGCGTGCGTGCTTGCTTGCTGTAAAGAGGAGAGGAAAAATATCCAAAAAATAGGATAATTCGACTTCATGACAGCCGGGGGAACATTCGACCTGGTGTTTTTGACTCGGGTGCACCCGACACACAACGGCGAACGGATTTGTAAACTAGTGTATTTTAGTTAGTCTAGATCTAGCGGATGCTTGGGCTTAACCGTGCAGTCAGGTGTGTGTCTGTATTGGCGGGAGTGACTGTCTGCTCGGGTGCGCCCGCAAGCTTGGTGCATGCTACATTGTATGATACGTTATGCCCTTTTGTCGTTTCGCTGTGTGGTGGGATGCATACAAACTTATTTTTTCTTGTCACGCATTGTTCCTCGCATCCACGTCCCACACGGACATGCTTACGTACTACTTATGATGTCAATCTTGGGTGGTCCCGCCCCATGCAGCGTGCTCCACGCTGTTGATTCTTTACTGCTGTCACTCTTGGCTGGTCCCGCCCCATGCAGTCTGCTGAGCGCTTCGCAAGCGCATCTCCTTCTTATGTTATCTGGTGATGCTACTGCTGTACATCTGTGGTACGGCTGTGTTTGCGCATGTAACATGTAGCCTGCATCCGCCCAGCAATGCAATCAGAGGCAGAATTACAATGCGCTTGGCTTAGTTTCCAAGAAGTATATTTATCAAAAAAAGATGCGCACGCGCTGAAATAAAGACAACGTCTGAGAATCTCGACAGTTTGGAGCGAAGGCATGTGCATCATGAATAGCAAGCGCCCGAGCTCCGCCTACTGTATTGCAAGAACTTCGCGGGACTGCCTCTGTACCTAGGTAGTGTTTAAACGCACCAGCATCATCAGGCGGCTCCACATTGCGGCACTGATCGTGCTCCGATGCAGCTTGCACAACAACTTGCAAGTGAGCACAAAGGAGCAGCAGCAGAAGATCTTTTCAACCACGAAGGCACGACGTGATCTTAGTCTAGTCAGTAGATACACCATGTCACCGTCCCGAGGGGTAGCTGCTGTTCTTGCTGTCGTCGTTGTTGGGTTCACGTTTTGACTGCATGCGTGCAAGTTCATCTCAACAGACTGATACATAATGCAGCTTTTGTGGTATGAGTTGACAGACGTAAATAAAAAAAAAAATACATGTCGTAGGCACATCCCTGCAGTTTTGATTATTTTTTCCTGTTTTTTCCCTCACACCTCTCACCTTGCTTCGAGATTCACTCTCCTCCTGTACTCCAATCCTCGAGGCCTCCCTTCCGCCACCTGCTCCATCGGTACGAATAAACGCAGGATCTGCTGCTGCTGTAGTGGTCCTGCGTACTCTCGCCGCCAGCAGTCCTGCCCCGGCCACAACAAGCACCACCAAAACTCTCATCCGGCGAATCTGCCGCATTACTGCTGGGTGACGGGCACCCTCAGCCGCCATAACTGATTGTTGGATCGCGAGCGGCGGCACGCCCGTTGATGCACCACCACCGCCGCCGGACAACGCTCCATAATATGCATACTTCGCACAACCGCTTGATCCCGGGTCAGAGTCGGTGCCGCGGAAGGAAGCAACCATGGCAGCTGATCAACCCCGAGGCGCCGCAGGCAGATGTACTTTGCACGCCTGCAGAAGTTGGCAAGGCATGAAATCTTAATCTTCCATACGAGCGACCTTTTCTCCCCTCTCATCCCCAGCAGGGAAAAAAAGGCTTTATGTATCGGCCAAAGTTGCGCCGCGCGATACAGGGGCCGCAGGGTAAGCTTAGTTAGCCTTATCAGGCACGCCGAAGGCGTGCTTCAGGCATGTGCAAAACAGCCCGCCGCAGGCGAAAAATTTTGGGGTCAGGAAAAATTTCAGGCACTTGCCTGACACCAGGTTTTTGCCTGAAATGCCTGATTTGAATCACGCAACCTTGCCTGAAAACTTGCCTGACACTTGCCTGAAACCCATTCAAGTCGTTTTGGTGCCCTCATTACGCAACTAACTGTAGCGCGCAACTAACGTGCACCGGCAGTGTTGGCATTCAGGGCTTACACTGAAGTATTCAGACACGTAGTTGACGAAAACTATATATTATTGTTTTATGTTGCAAACAACATTTATTTGCCCCGTCATACATACATATTGTACGTTGTTGGTTCCCCCCATTCACCCCATCATCCATGCGTCTCGACTCAGTACGTACTCCACCAACATCAGCAAGAGGTTGCTTGAAGCGGGCGAGGGGCGAGGGGCGAGGTACAGAGAGCGCACAGAGGCTGGAGGAGCAGAAAGAAACAGAGAAAACCATTACTTCGCAAAGAAGATTGATTGTTGTTGTACAGATAGATGCCAAAGAAACCAGACAGCAAACAAACGTTCAAAACAAGGTTCGGACATTCAACGTTCGACAACAAGCAAAGCATTCCCCGCCGACGCAAGGCATGGTAAACCGATAATTACCATCCTCCCCCACTTCCATCTGTTTGGTGTGTTCAGAAGCGCTAAATAAATAGACAACGCTAACAGTCAACGAGCTGTAGGAGGAGCAGGGGGCCAGGATTTTTAAAGTATGACCGGAGGTAAATGCGAGCAGCCAGCCAGATTATTGGCGCCCCCTCGACTTTCCCGCAATCCCTTTCATGTACGCACGGGCAAGAAAAGTTAGCTGGCAGCATCTTGCTGCACGACCACACGACACACCGCTAGCTAAACTAGCATCATTCGTCGCAAGGCCGTGCATTTTTTTTTTGCACGGATTTTTCGAAGACAGAGAGTCAGTAGCGCGGCGCAAGTTAGGCAACCTGAACCGATCCCGCGGGGAACCATCCTGATAACGCACAGCAGCAGTAGTAGCCCCTTCACGCTTATTCGGATTCTCTCGATGGGAGGTGCGATCTCTGGAATTGGGAAGGTTGTGTGTGGTTCGTTTGTGATCATCGGTCTGCTGTTGTTTTGCACCACTCAACATCAACAACAAACACCCGCCAGGTTACACACGGCGCATGAATATACCCACGGCGCACAGGTCGTATTGGCCCGGCCCCTCGTGATTTTCATAGATAGCTGGTCTCGGATCAGCGTCCTGTTGTTATCCTTCTGCTGATGTTGTTCTGTCGGGGGTTTGAACTCTACCGCGTGTTGTTTGTGTGTGCAATCTCCGATAGCTTTGAGCGTTTTACCTCTCCACAACTCCTGGGCATGCGGGGATGCAATATCCTACGAAATTGGGCCACATATGCCTGTGAAGCACGGCCATCGGTTGCCGAAGCACTACCAAACCGGTGTGACGAAGAGCGCGTAATTTTTCTTCTTGCTCAGAAGTGAACAGATCGATCGTCAAACGGTGCCCTATCATCGGTCTCGTTCTGGTCCGAAAGGTGCGATAAATATGCGTCACGGAAATCAAACTTGGGGGCCCCTGCGGTAAGCTTAGCCTTATCAGGCAACCCTGATTTATTGCCTGACAGCCCCTTTTCAGATCGAGGTTGCCTGAGAGGGTGTTTGGTGCCTGAGATGCCTGACTTTCGCCAGGCAACGCAGCAAACCGCCAAAACACGTGTCAGGCATAAAAAAAAATCAAGCACGGACCCCCTCCTAATAAAAAAAAAAAAAAGAGATGGATTCGTTGTGCCATTAATACGTAGACTACACTGCTTGCTTTTACTTGACGAATGAATGTGGCGGGCAAGTTGTGAGCCTGACGCAATATTTGCCGTCTGTCTTATCACAATTCCTATGTCTGCGCTGCTGGTCGTGCTCCTCGACGGTGTGATGTGTGATGCGCTCGCCGCCAGGTGCATGCCGCATGCGTGCCTCCCAGATGTGCATGTATGCGTCCGCACAGCGGGAAGACTTCACATTTTGCGTCTTCGTGGGTGTGTTATTGTTGTTTTTTGTTGTTGTTGTTGTTGGTGTTGTTGTTGTCTTCACATGAAACTCGTGTCAGTTGCTAATGCACGGGCGAGGGACGTCGAAGCGCGTGTCGTTGAGGGGTTACCATACGCGTTCATCGTAGGCGCGGATTTCTTTAGGAGGAACGGTAGCTGACTTGATTTCCACCCTGGTAAGGGGTTCGACCTGTGCCGTCAGCAACCTGGGTACCGTTTTTAGCGACCACCCCGCACGCACCGGCTGCTGCTAAGTCCCCTCTGCATAGCACGGGACCGGTTTTGTCTGCTCACCGCTCGCGAGAACACCCCCTTGCCAGAGCAGCCCATTGCTCCCACAGAGATACCCGGCTACGAAGACATCGCGTGGGAGGACGCCATCTCCTTCGAGTGGGATGTGCGGCACGTGCCACGGTGGAGGGCTTTACGGCGCGCGCGGTGGAGGCAGCGGCAGTGGGGCCCCAACCGCAGGACAGGCAGCTCGTGATGATCTTGCCGACGGCGGGGTTCAATCTCGCACAGGAAACGGCAGTAAGGGTCGCTAGAGCAGTGATGTGGTGGGCACCAGGGTCGCCTGTCTATTGCAAGCTTGTCAACCGAGGCAAAGAGACGGTATCGATTGAGGGAAGTCGCGTGATAGCTCGCATGATACCCCTCAACGTCCGCGATCAACCTGGTGTCAAGTCGCTTTTTAACACCTCCCCTGCTGCGTCTGATCCGCCGCTGCCGCCTCGAGAAACTGTTCCCCCCGGAGACGCGAACACACCGGCCGAGCCCGGCACCCGCGTTCGTGTGGAAAAAGTCAACATGGGGACGTTGGGGTCTCTCAAGAAGTAGCAGCTTGTCGAGGTACTTGCCGCTTTCATCGAGGACGGTCTGTTCCCCATCGACCCGAAGCGGGTACCGGCTTACATGAATGGTGAGCTAGAGCTTCCTTTGATCAACGAGTTTTGCACCCCATTCGCCGCCAAGCAACGGCGTTTCTCGCCGGAGGAACGACGCATGATCAGAGCCGAGATACAGCAACTGGTTGACCGAGGAGTGATACGACGTTCCATGTCCCCATGGGCAGCCCAATGCCTGTGTGTTAAGAAGAAAGACGGCACCCTACGGCTGTGCATCGACTGGCGTGAACTCAACAAGCTCCTAGTGTCGGATAGCGTTGGCCTTAGTGACATGCATGCGATATTCGATGGGTTGAAAGGCAAAAAGTATTTCAGGCAGCTCGATCTCGCCTCCGGTTTCCACCAGATGGAAATCGCCGAGAAAGACCGTTACAAAACGGCCTTCCGAGATGCTGACGGGTTGCTTTGGGAGTTTACTCGCGCAGGGTTTGGACTGACGGTACTGCCTGCATCTTTCACTCGTAGAGTAAAGTCGGCGTTGGGGCACTTGCCGGGTGTCTTTAGCTGGCTTGACGACATCCTCATTGCTAGTGACACATGGGAAGAACACCTTGCGACGCCGACGCTCGTCCTCACCCGTCTCTTAGCTGCTGGCCTGTCGGTGAACTTTGCTAAATGCATCTTTGGTGCCGCGTCCCAGGAGTTCCTTGGCATGATCGTCGGCAGCACGGGCTTGTACCCCGCTCCGTCGAAGCTAACCGCGATTGCTCGCATGCCTCGCCCACACACGGTAGAAGAGTTGCGCACGTTTCTGGGTTTGACCGGCTACCTCCGACAGTTTGTACCCAACTACAGTCTGACGGCAGCACCACTCACCAACATCTTGCGCAACAAAGCATTTGCCTCGAAACGTGCTCGCAAGCTCCCCATCCCTTGGACCACTGCAGAGGAAGATGCTTTCCATTCGTTGCGAGGGACGTTGGCTTCCCCGACGGTGCTCGCCTTTCCGGACCTCGGGCGACCCTTCGAGCTTCACACCGACGCCAGCTCGCTGCGCGTAGGGGGCTCTCTCATGCAGACGATTGAAGGCGTGACGAGAGCAGTAGCGTTTGCGAGCCACAGGTTTTCGCCGGAAGACGCTAGACAGGGCCCTACCGAGAGGGAGTGCATGGGTGTGTTGTGGGCAGTAGACCACTTTCGTCCTTACCTCGCTGGTAGACAGTTCAAGCTGGTGACTGATTGCTCGGCCCTGACGTGGTTGTTTTGAAGTCGAGAACTCTGCCCAAAGTTGCACAGGTGGGCGTTGCGGCTCATGGAGTACGACATGGTGTTGGAATGCAAAGCGGGCGTGGAACACGTGATGCCCGACGCGCTCTCGCGGCTTCCGGTTGCAGGGACTCCCGAGGTGGACGTCGATGACTCTTTTCGGGACGATTTGTCGTCCGCGGTACAGGGCGCGTCCGTTGAAGTGCTAGGTCCAGAGTTGGACGGTGTGAGGTTGGCCGATCTAGACGCTGCACAGGCAGACCAAAAGGAGGATACGGTAGCCCACGTTCCTTCTCCACCCCCGGTCCAAGGGGCCGTAACCGCTAACCTCTCTGTCCTTCGAGCGCTGCCCTTTGCGATGTGCGCAGCGTTGGATGCTGAGCCCTGGGGACTACGCCGCAGCGGCAGGACTCGCACGCCATCCGTACGCCTGCGGCCCATCGGGGACGTGCAACTGCCACCAGTAGGAGAGACGGGGCTCCTCCAGGACGAGCCAGGGACTGGACCCACACCTGTCGAAGCCGTGCCGCCCGCACCCCCGCTCCCAGCGCTACCACCGTCGCCCGTCCATCGAAGCCACGACGACATCGGTGAAGTGCTCGCGGCACGGGGGGAGGTACCGAGGTCGTCGTCGGGACCAGATGTTCGTAGGACGTCAGCCATTGACCGGGCGGCACAGGTTCTCACCAAGCCATCCATCCTCGCCCAACGGCAAAGGGACGACACCCTTTTGGGTCAGGTTCGCAAGCGTTTGAGTGAGAAAGCGAGCACCGGCCAGGGGGGAAGTGTGGACAAGCGGTACGATTTAGGCGCTGACCATGTGATCCGGTACGGTGACGGCAAGGGTAGGAAACTGCCAGCTATTCCCGACTCCATGGTAGCCGATATCATCGCCCTGGTACACACGATGCATGGTCATGCGGGAATAGGGGCAACCTTGTCACTGCTGCGTGATAATTTCCACTGGCCAACGATGACGCGTGACACCCGACAGTATGTGTGATAATGTAGCTGTCGTAGGCGCAAGAGACCGCAGAGCAGACGTGTAGCCATGATGCCAGGTAGACCGCTAGAACCGTGGGACGAGCTGCAGATGGACATTCTCAAAATCGACAGGCCCTGACTCACGGAAACAACTACATCCTGCTCGTGGTAGACCGCGCTTCTAAGTTCCCTTTCGGCTTCCCGTTAGAGACCAAGCAGGCTGTGGGTGTAGCTCGAGTGCTGGTGGAGCTATGTCTGACTTTCGGTGTCCCAAGAACCATTCGCTGTGATGGGAGCTCAGAGTTCGGAGCAGAAGTGGTCAAACATCTGTGCAGGTGGTTGAGAGCAGACATCGTGTTCGGTGCTGCTGATCACCCACGGGGCCAAGGCTCAGTTGAGAGGCTGGGTGGATGGCTGCAAGAACTACTAGCAGAGCTGTGCAGGTCATGGCCCGACAGGTGGGACGAGTATGTGTCCCCGTTGATTTGGATCAAGCGTACGCTGCCTGACACCGCGCTCCCCTCTCACATGACTCCCTTCGAGCTCTTGTTCGGCTGCAAGCCCCGTACGACGTTGGACTCGTTAGTGCCCCTCACAGACGAGACTAGTACGGAGGGAGGGCTAGACAACTTCGTAGAGCGACGCAAGCAGAACCTCCGCGAGGTTCGCGTTGCGTTGGAGAAGCGGCACGAGCTGCGAGTGGCGGCGCGCGCGAAGGCTAACGCGACGATCGAGAGGTCGTCCGCCGGAGTGGCGGTTGGGAGAAACAGCCTGATGCTGGTAGGAGAGACGGAGAGCAGGAGACATCGTGACCGCCGAGGGAGGAAGCTTCAGCACGACTTATACACCGGGCCCTGGAAAGTGACGGACGTCATCCAACCAGGCCTTAGTGTAGAAGTCAGCTTGCACGGTAGAAGAAAACGTGAAGCCTTTCCACCTCAGACCTCCCTAGCTCAGACATTCCGTCGCTGACGAATTTGCAACGTACGCTTGGGGACCCGACTTCAGACTCCCTTTGGGAGCCGCTGAGCTATCGGAATTCGTCTCCATTGCCGACTGTCGCAGAAGCCGATCGGGCGCTCGAGTTGTTTGGGAGTATAGAGGGAAAGCGGGCAGCGGAGCAGTGTCAGACTGGGTATCGGAGGATGTCATGCTGCGGAGTTTCACCCCCCTTCAGCTGGATGGTTTCGTCGCTCTTTGGCACTTGTACCACCCCCAGCAAGCTAACGATCTTCCGCCCGTCTCAAACAAACCCCGTGCCCCGCTGTCGCGTGCCGAAGCCTTGAAGCTGTTTCCGATAGGTTTTACCTTCCGGAAGGAACTGGACAAATAGCTGTTCATGCTAGGGGGAATGTTACGGTTACATAGTTTACGGTTACAAGGAGTTGCACCCTTCGGGATTAGCATTGTTCCCATAGGGTGGTGTGGACAGTTCTGCAATTGCGGAACCCCTTGTCTCGGGCCCCCACGAAGCCCACTTCTTCTCTGTTGGCATTTCAGTGCTCAGCAATAATCAAAGTGCATACCGTATCCACGACTGGAGACCTTCTCCACGCTCCACAAGCCTCCTTCTAGGCTCTCGCTACCGCTGTTCAAGCGCGCATCTTCGAACTCGGTACTGATCGAGAGGCTGCTACCATCAGGTCGGTAGCTTGTGGTATTCATTCTTGAAAGCGTGACTTCCTTCCCATACACACAACCATGGGCTTGTGGCCACGAACTGCCACAAGCACATGCCTAGCGAGACCTACTCAAGTCACGAGGTCCAGCCCAAATCAGAGCCTCTCTTTCCGTTTCAGTTGTTGTTGTTGTTGTTGTTGTTGTTGTTTCTCACATTAGCTCTCTAGTCCAAAACATCCATGGGGGCCGTGGTCGCAAAACAGGGCACACTCGACGCCGCGAAGAAAAAATAAAAGACAGGCATAGGGTGCATACCACCGAAGAACAATAAAAATGGTAGAAGACCATATACAGCGCCAGGCAGACAAAGGGACTACGGACGGCCGAAGGCTCCCCACAACCGCCTAGGATATCCTTATCTTGCTATCCACTTTGCTGCCTTATAGTGTGGATCGTTTTCCCTCGGGGCCGGCACATGGCCACCCACGGCATAGGCCGCATCATAGCATTTGTCCTTGTTCCACGGGCAGCCATTTTCGACGGCATATCGAAGTAATTCCAAACGTCCACAGCTCGCTGCGTCATATGCAAGATCTTGGGGCCATGGTAGTCCCTTCCCCCTTGCGAACTTCAGCATTTCGATATCGTCGAATTCAGCCGCCTTTGAACAAAGGTCTTCCTTCGCTACTCCGTCATATGAAACGGCCCCGCTGAAAGTTGGCCCCCGATAAGAATCATACCTCAATCCGCACCTGAAACCAACGAGGGGGGCATCAGAAAACCAGTTGAACGTATATGCTGGTTGGTGTTGATTCCGCTCCGTTCAATCTTGGAGGTCGGGACTTCATTCCTTTCACCACGAATTTTCAAGAATATACGGAGTTTTCCCAACACAAACGAAGATTGGCCTCGCTGTCCGTGCGCTCCAACGCTGAAGTAGCGGTACGAAAAAAAACGTAATGCAAGCGTCGGCAAATAGCACTGAAAACGAGGACGAGCAAAATGCATGCAACTTTCCACCTCTTATATGTCGTTGGACTTCGCCTTAGTACTTCCTGGAACTCGGCCTGGTACTCCGCCTCCTCCTGCACCCCAAGTTTTTGACAGAGGTTCCGCGCAAAGATTCATATAATCACCAGTCTCACTTCCAAACGCGGTTTCATCGGCTTCAAGAAAACAACGGTCCTTCACGCAGTGCCGTATTTCAGGTAAGCAACACCATGCTGTACCCCGTGCCCCCTAAACGGCAGTAACAACTTGTTTTGCTCCAATAAGCAGCAACAAGAACTTTCGGGTGATATTTAGGGGGTATGAAGACAGCTTGTGTGTAAAGCAGTGCCGGTTGTAGTCAAGCACTACCTCAGGCCTTGGTACGTCTTGTTTTCGAAATTGTTTTGGGGGTAGCAGCCGGCAAACAATAACACGATCTGAAGTTGGTAAGGTTGGAAAGCGCTCATCGAGGGCTCCGAGAAACCCTGGCTTCACGACGTTGCCATTCTGCCCGCTCGTAGTAGATGTCGGGTGTTGTCGAGGCATACGAAAAGTATTTTGCCCCTGGCAACGAACGTTGATGCTGAACCACCTGTTTGAGGCTCCAGTCACCAGAGAAAAACAGTCTTTGGGCAGAAACTACACATTCAAAGTCTCGTTAGAGAAAAAACGGACCAAGCGAGAACCCGGAGGCATGTGATTATACCATCCGCTGTTCTGCTTTGGTGGAGCGTTGGTTAGCAGTGGTCTGACTCAGTCAACAGAGAGGATACCATCGCTCGGGGTTTGAATTTATTTTCCAAACCTGGCTATTTCACCTATTCTCAAGGGAAAACAGACTGGCTTCTTGAGCGCCTGAAAAACAGTAATGAGCCAAGTTGTACACACACCCACGGACGGCGCTGTATTTTGAAGGGGTCAACCACCTATTTTCCCACGCTCCACCAAAGGAGAACCGTGCAAGGAGATCGCATTCTTCCAGGTTCTCCCTTGCTCCGTGCTTGACCGCACGAGAACCTCAACGTGGGGTCTCCTCATTTCTGTCCAAACGCCTTCTTCTTCGCCCCTCGCAAGCGACCGCCACGTTTTAGTGAAGCAAGGGTTGCTCGGGGCCCTCGATGGGCGTGCCAACCGTAAGCGTTCAAGAGGAACTTGCTGGATACGTCGGCTAAGTTGCCACTTTCCGCAAAATCAACATCAAGAAGCTGCTAGCGTACAAGCGTAGTCAATGCCCTGCATCAAGATTCAGATGAAACAAAATGCACAAATATTCTCCCATATGCAGTGAGCGGTCTTATCGACGAAACATCTAGTCAACCGCATTAGGTTATCTCGATCAGGGCCTCTACATATATATTCCCCCCGGATACGAATACGCATGGAAACGTGTTGGGACTACACATGGAAACAAACGTGTTAAAGCGTGGTGTAACAGTTCCCCGCTATAACGTCCTTCAGGAACACCTGGCACGAATGAATCTGTTCTCACCAATTTGTCCTTTAACGCCGCTATCTCCTTCTTCGAATCCGCCAGTTCAGCTTCTGCGGTTGTGATCTACAATTGGAATGGCATTGAATTTGATAAGGGGCAAGGGTTGGTGAGAGTGACTACGCCAAGTGGCACCGCCGTGTTGCTCGTCAGCTGATTGAGAGAAAACACAACATCAAGGACCACACACTCAAGGTGGTCAAGGCCAACCTCGCGGATAGAAACACCAACAGATTGAACAGTGCATCTTGTATTCACGCCCAATAGCACCGACAGCAGGTGCCAGATGTGGCCTTTCTCCACGACACCGCCGGTTTAAGTCAAAAATAACCAAGGCGAGAAGGCAACAAAAACACTCGACACCCACCATGAAGGCGCTGACGATTAGCCCTCTTATTCGGTAGAAACGCCGTTCAACCTTCTTTCGCATATGGAATTTGAAAACCAAATGACAAAGAGCGCAGACTGGTTTACCGCGAGGTTCAGCTCTGCCGTCTTCGCTCGGTGATCCGCGTCCTGCACACACACGACGATATTTTTCATGGGGGGGCAGGGGGGGCAGGAGGCTTCGGCGGGGAAGGGCTGGATAGATATCGCACGTCATGTACGATCGCCGGTTGAACAGCACCAGTAGCAGCAGTAGTAGCAGTGGCAGTAGCGGTAGTACTTCCGACACGACCCAAGCCGCAGGGAACATTGAAACCTCTCACAGCGTTCCCATCCTATCGCGTCGCAAAAATGCAACCGCCCACCACACGCCCAACGGCCACAAGTGAGAAACCCATCAAAAGGGACGGCTGCTACAATCGGTGGACCAATCATGGCGGGAGCACATGCAGGGCCGGGGCCCGCACCGACGCCGGTGCCCAAAGCGAGGTTTCCCAATGACTAAGAAAACAAACAAACGCGGTGGATCTGGATACTGCTCAAATCACACGGCGAACAAACGAACCACCATGTAATGATTAGCGTAGCGCAGTGTTCTAGGGGACCGAGGATGGCGGCCCATCTACCGTATGTTGCGTAAGATATCACACCCCCTGGACCGATTTTCAAAGCTAGATTACTCCACGACGAAGAAGATGTCGGAATCAAACGATACGTTTTCGGGTAGCTCTTGACGAGACGGTTCCGATGCCGCCATTTTCGGCACCGTCACTGCTTTTCTTGCCGAGATTTCGAGCGTCGAAAATCGATCCAGGGGGTGTGATATCTTATGCAACATACGGTAAGTGTGTCCGGGTTGAGGAAAGACGGCGGCAGCAGGATGACCTACGGAAAGGTGTCGATCGAGAGCATGCGGTGCTGGAAGGAGTGCTACGACGATCTTCAAGGAACCCGCACTACTGCTGGTCGTGCCGAGCTCACCGCGATTATCGACGGCTCTACGTCGAGGAAGAAGGAGGCAGATGGTCAGAAGGTCACGACGAAGGTTACTGCCCCGTTGGTTCCCGGCTGCACCATGTCGACCGCCGGAAGGTGAGCAATGGGTTGGGCGAATATGTTGTTGGGATATAACCTTGTGGTAGGTGTATCCCTGGATGTGGCAAGCACTGTGTAGAGACAGTGTGCAAAGGCTCACAGAGCGACTGTTTAGTACACTTGTTGAAAGACCAGATTGATGGTTGAAAGTGGCGCTTAGTTGGCCTAAAGGTAAGGAAAGAGGAAAGAGAGAGGAGGAGTGATAGAGTGGGCGCGAGCACCACGGGGGGCGAGCGTCCAATCTATCACGGAAAGATGCACACACGCGGGACATTGCAATATCCCGGTCACGCTAGCAGGCGGTTAATCCGACCTCTAGGAACAACGCAAGAATATCCCAACGGACAATGGTCTCTCCCAAATGGTCCGATAATTCTCCTGAGGTGAATACCTACGTGCTGTGTTTACAGTAGTACAAATACTAATGACTGACATTGAATTACCAACATATGTAACGTATAGACAACTGCTTTGTTTCAGAGCCCCCAGTCTACTACCCTTCTCCATCAAACTTTAATGAAGCCTATTGGCAACACTCCCCCCCCGCTCGCGAACAATTGAACTGCTTTGATCAGGTGGCTCACAATCCTCTCGGCGATCAATGTTTGCCACAAGAAATCCTGCTGCACGCAGGATTCCACGATCGAGCACGCTCTACTGAAGCATCCCATCCCCAAGGCCCAGAAGCCCCCCCCCTCCCCGGCAAGTGTAAGACGGGCGGCGCCAAGAAGCGGAAGACGGGCAAGAGTTAGGTTTTTTTGTTTGCCCTTTAGCCTAAGCCTAGCGATATCGTCGGTATATTCGTTGTGACTTGGAGAATTGTAGCGGCATGTTCGTGTTGTAGGCTGGCCTCCTCTAGACTCGGCGCCAATCAACGGCGCGGGAAGGGGACGGAAGGAAACAGCGAGGGAAGAGAGCAAACGAGAAGAGGCCGACCGTGTCGCACGGCATGTTGCGGATTGAAGCTGACTAGACTAATATTTTTTTGTTATTTTCTCCCCCCCCCCCCA
>FN649728.1:5642062-5661442 GCA_000310025.1 Ectocarpus siliculosus | reverse complement strand
TGGGGTCCATTTCATTTTGGTATACCTTTTCTAGGTATGTTAACCTGTGACCACGGAAATTGACCGAGTCAAGTGTTGGATTAGTACGGAGAGATTCAGACGGAAAGAGGTCCTGGATAGAGAGACCGGGCTGTTTTTTTTTTATGTGAAGAAAACAACAACAACAACCACAACAACATTCGTGTTGACTTGGAGGTTTTTGGTAGCAGCGTGCGATGCGCATTCGCGATGAGAATATCACGTGAGGCTTAGGAGATCTAAGGGCTCAGTGGTTGGGCTTTCGTAGTGATGTCTTGTGCGGGTGTGTGGGGAACAGGTGCTACATCTTCGATTGTGCCCAAATCGTTGCGAGCTTGCTTTTACGTGCAACAGCAGGGGGGCGGGCTGTTTGCATATTTTTGTTTTTCTAGTTGATTCTTCACCAACGGCAGAAACTTCCCCAACGGTAGAAACACGGATGTCGTGTAGGCGAGTGCGCTTTCTATCGTTTAGTGGATGTCGGATAATTTATTTGGAGGAAGGATCCGACGTGTCGTAGTGACTGTACTCGTGGTTGGTGCCCTCGTGCTTCCAAATCGTGATTTCGGCTGGTCGGTTGTGGGGAATGTATTTTTTCCGCTTGATTTCGGCTAACTTTCTTGTCATGTATGGATTGTTTTTTTTCGGGGGAACGTAACATGTCGTATCGTGCGCGATGATGATCAAGCGACGTTCAGAATGGAGATGCCTGAAGTCGTTAGTCGGCTATCGTAGCGATGTGATACTATCGTGTTTCATGCACTTATATTTGGAGGTTTGTGTTACTTGTATTTTGGGACATTGAAAGAACACCGTGTGTCATGCGATCTGCGCTTAAAGTCAGTGAGGCTCAGAATGGAGGTGCATGAGATCATTGACTGGCTGTCGTAGATTGTGTGTTATCATTATGTTCACATGGAAGGGCAGTTTCTTTTGTGTTGGCGTACTGCATACAAGTGTCATATGTCATGCCCCTTGTAGCAGTACGATCTTTTCATGTTTTGCGTTGACAAGGTGTTGAATTGCCTTAGGATAACGGCAGATGTCTGCACGATATATTGTCTGTTCCCGTTTTCTAGTGGCTTAATTTAAATCCCACGGAGCGGCGGGGGCGATGGAATGAGAGTTATTGATGTAAATGCAACGACAGTTGCAAGCGTCATTTTTGTGTTGGGTTTATGGACGTTGTTCTGTCTTTGCACTCCTGGGTATTTCTGGATGTTGTATTGAAGGAAGGATTTGGAATGTGCTGATTAGTAAATGGTTGGGGCCTATGTGCTTTCCGAATAATGATTATGTGCTGACCAAGAGGTTGAAAGGTACGGTGTTGTTTGAGATTGTTGATTCTGATTTGATGACGCGTTTCCGGTATTGTCCGTTGTTCTGCAAGACGCAACGCTGATGTAATGTTGAATCTTGTGTCACGGTAGCATGAACGGACGCTAAATACTGAGAATCATTCCATTTCACGATGGTTTGAGGAGGGCTAGGGTATACCCCCGGGTGTACCTGAATCATTGGCGGAGCCCCTCTAGAGCTCCGTCTCAACACCTGTTTTAGGTGATCGCTCACTGTTAACACGGCCAATCTCGGAAGAGGAACTTTGACCCACATCGCTAAGCAGCGACCAGTTGTGAGTCAATGCATGAGGTAGACCCCCCTTGCTAGTCCCTCCTTGATTAGTCCCCCCTTGTTAGTCCCCCCTTGACTTAAATGGTAAGATACCATGAAACTGACCCTGAAATGGATGAACCTGACCATGAAATGGATGAAACTGACCATGAAATGGAAGAAACTAATTGAACCCTAGCCAGTGCTTGTTACGCTAACACATGAGTGAGCTACCCTAAGCGATAGCGTGATAACCGCTGTGACACTTGTTTGATATTTTTCCAAGAATATTTCTGGTCTTTTGACGGATTGACTTTTCTCAAGGGGGTAAGGTAAGTAGGCTCTTGACGGATGAGGTATATCTTTGATGGTATATTTTTGTATGTTTCAAGTTGTCGTTCCTGGAACGGTACATGCATGTAATTCGCTTGGAAGACAGTACCTTTATCTAAGCAGGGGACTGTTTGTGGTACTTGGGTAAAGATGGTGGTCTGGGATGGATTTCGGGGATACGCAGTTGGGGTAGTGGTATGACCATCTGGTATTGCGGGGACCCTTTCACCCTCGCAGAGACCAGAACCAAATAACACAAGAGCAAAAACAACTTCAAGGGGCGCCTTCGGAGATTGTCGGCAGCGAGCTAAGCATTAGCCCTAGCGCCAGCACACAAGCAAAACTTTCATCAAAGGACACGCAGTCAACCCTATGTCCATATGACGTCACTTGCGTAAAGGTGGCGAAAGTCACGCACGTGATATGTACCGTACACTGATCATGCACTTTAATGAAAGTGACGAAATCGTTCGTCACTTGTCCTCACTTTCGTAAAAGTGACGAAAGTCACGCACGTGATATGTACCGTGCACTGATCATGCACTTTAATGAAAGTGAAGAAATCGTTCGTCACTTGTCTTCACTTTCGTAAAAGTGACGAAAGTCACGCACGTGATAGTATCGTGGACTAGTTCTGCATTTTTATGAAAGTGACGTGCAAGTCACTTTCATAAAAGTATCATTCACTTTCATACCGTGAAATGACTCTCGTAATTGATGTAGGAGTGTCTGTGAAAGTGAGTGTGGCTTTCTCTCTCATTGTGGGAGGGAGTGACGTTTATAACAGTCAATATCACTTTTGAAAAAATTGACTATCACTTTTATACAAGTGACGCCACTCTTATCAAAGTGTCTATCGCTGTTGTAAGAGTGCTCCTCACTTTAATAAGAGTGCTCCTCACCGTTGTAAGAGTGACAGTTCACTATTATCACAGTGAAGTTCACTGGTATATCAGTGAATCATTTTACACGATAATGTGGGAATGTGCTGTTGCTTATGTTTACTACTGTACGCTGTGTGAATTCTCTCTACACTGTAGACTGCCACCACTATTTTATGATTTGGCAGGAGGAATAAATACACGCAAGAATGCGTCGGGAAGCCACACACCTACCTACCTCTCCTTGACACACAGCAACCCCTTTATTCTGAAACGGAGGGATTACGTTCAGCAGCAGCCATAGTATACTCTGTACTACAGTATACTGCTGGTGCTGCGCTGCTGGTGCTGCTGATGGTGATGCTGCTGGTGCGGGTGCTGCTGTGCTGCTGCTAGATGATGTTCAGCTTATTGTTTTGTAGCAACCACCTTCCAGCACAGCAATAGCCTAGCAGCGTGAACTACAACCTACAGAGTTTTAGATATACATGTACGGGGCACAACGTAATTCAGGACAGGCAGGCAGAGGTAGGTACAGAGTACGCTACTTTTCGTATGATATGCATGTGCGACGGCTGCCCTCCCATACACGGGGGTCCAACAAAAAATATATATATATTTCGCGCGAAGCGCGAAAAGAAGGGGCGGAGAGAGACATCGAAGCAAGCGTAGATAGATATGGATGGAGCCTACGCCACAACGTAGGTCACCAGTGCGCACGCTCACACCTCACCCCATACCATCAGTCAGTCAGGGAATGAATGGGAGAGCTTTTTAGCTGTCATCATCATCAGCTTAGCGGCAGCAGTGCTGCTCCTGCTGCTGCTTCTGCTTGCTGTTGCTGCCGCTGCTGCTGCTGCTGTGCATGGATGCCCACTTGCTTTCTTCGCTTTCGCTTCTAGCATAGGGCAACAGGCTCTAAAAACTGGGCCCTCCCACGACGTGCGTACTTGGCCGCCCGTGGCTTACAGCGCTGTGTATCGGGGTTGGCAGCAATGTTGTAAAACAAGCCGCCGCCCCCCGTGTTCAAATTCAGGACCGGGAACATAGGCCTTCGAGAACCTCGACGAAGACACAGGACGGTAGACGACGAGGACGACAAGTTCAAATAAATGTGATTGCGGCTTCGAGTGCGAAGACCGTTATCATTGTTATCATGTAGGAAAGTTGGAACACTTGGAAATTACCTGAAAATTTGGAAGCAATAAAACCGTTGTGTACAGCAATACACGAATAATGCGGCCCTTCCAAAACAACCAGAGCTGCAGCATCAGCCAGTGATGGTCAAAAACACAATTAAGGGCTGTTTGTTATTACAGGCACCCCGGAACAGAATGTTGGGTTGAATGGTGGGTTGTGTTGTTATCCAAACAAAACACGGCCGGCCATGCATCCACACGTGACAACAAAATATAGATCATCTTCGGGAAATAGAATGCAAAGACTGGACTATCTACATAATTCGCAAATATATGAAGTCGGGCAGTCCCATCGAACAAACCTGCTCAAGCGTTCCTTGATTGTAGACAGACATCCTTTGGCATGCATGTGTGACTGAAGTCACAGGGCAAGTATTGGCCTCCGCCCCCAATTGTGGGAGGGGGGGCAGAATGTAAAGGATGGATGGATGTGGACATACACGAAAGAAGGTTGATTGATTGAGGTGGCCATTAGATGAACGGGTGTTACGAGCTCGGTTCATGAGAGGGCGGCGAAAGATGTGGTGTGGGGTTCACCCACTACACCAAACCGCACATGAAAAGAGTCTCTCTTCCTTACTCTTTTTGGTTGCGCCCTCTGACGAAAAGAATGTCATGCACGGTGTTGTTGGATCACTCTCAGGGTGGAGCAGTTCTCGCGGATACAGCTGCAACATCAATCTCCGCTGAATTCTGAGGCAACGTTTTGCAGCGGTTTCTTCCCTCAGGTGTGCTACCACGGCAGAAACAAACTATGAAGGTGCCCGTATTCTGTCCAGTGAACACCATAATGTTCCCTAGCTCGCGACGGGTGTAGCTCGGACCCGCCGCACGTGTTCGCCAAAATATGCAGTTCAAGCACGGTGCCTCCTCAAGCGCGCTCTCTATAGTGCATCGCATGTGCCATCGTCTGTAAACGAGCATGTCACGGGCTGTGGAGACGCTCCCCCCACCCCCGACACAATAACCGCGCCGGCGAGACTGCGACCCTTCCGAGAACGTCCCGAGGCGATCTGTCCTGTCGTCGCGAGTGTTCAAGACACAACAGTAATCATACTTTAACCGCCCCCTTCTACAGCAGCAATCAACTGTACGTATAACTAACTTCCTTGTCATACGGATCACTGTATCTACCCGATCTTCGAGAATAATCCACCTACATTAGAGCAAAAACAACCAAGTAAAAGCTTATACTAACATCGACCACCTGCGAGGAAGGGCAACAGGAATTGAGTCGTGAGTCGCTGAAGACACATCCATCCGCCGATACTCGCGCCGCTTCAGGCATCTACCTAGGCAAACACGGCACGGCCTCCTCTAACGATGAATGCACTGTACGCAATCTACAGACGAGACGTGGGGGGAAGCAGCCTCTTCGGATACATAGAGCTTCGCGCACCATACTTGACAAGCACACAATATCTCCGGTACGAAGTTGCTGTTGCTGACTGACGCTGACGTCACGACACGACACGCTCTGCTCCACCCTCTGCGCACAGATCCATCGGCCAGCGACATATCCCCCCCGTGGCCGCGGGCGGGAACCAGTTCGAGGCGCTCGGGAACCCAACACACAGTTCCGACCATTATACTATTGCTACAAGTATGTCGATACTGGAATAAAATCAATACCAAACAAGAACTGAGAGAGGAGAGCAATTCGCTCGGGGGAGAACAAGAGATGCACACACCACCACCGCACACCTCTCTGTAGTAATCTAGGACTAGAGCGCGGGTGTCTTTAAGTTGATCCGAGGCCGAATGACGGGCCTCTCCAGGGGCTTGAGTATTGTATCGCCTCCTTTCGGAGAAGGCCTGGGGCAGGGTGTTGCAGAGGAGTGTTCCGGTAGGGGGGGGGGGGGGGGGTGACGGACGTAAGTGTGTGGGTACTCGTCACTAGGGCAGAACGCGACCAACGACACGAGCAAGGATTAAAAAGGATAATGGAGCGCAACGAAAGCAGTGGAGAGCGGGAAGACGTGGGGGGCGCCAGGGGAAGCCTTCAGGTAGCGGGCACGGAGCGTTGCATATTGGTTCGAGCGTGTCTGTAGACGGTAGATGCAAGTTTAATTCCCTACACTTCCCAGACTACGCCCCTGCCCTGCCAGGCGGATTCGGCTACGCCCACGAGACGTTGCATTCGAGAGGGGGTGAGGCAGTGATACGCGGGAAGCGCTCGCTAGGCAGAGGGCGCGATACTAGCGGATGGACCCCACTCGTGGTCACCCGGTACCAACCGTACTCAGCCCCGGTACGGTTTTCTGTAGAACGACAAAGTCCCGAAATACCATGAACCCCTTACAGCTGAAAGCGCCCTACTTTGGGATAAACGCGATAGGTGCGGGGCGACACTTGCCCTACATACCCACCCACTGTAATCCCTCCTACTGTTTTCCCTTGCGTTTCTTCACGTGCGTACGCTGGCTTGCTACAGTACCAGCAAAATTGTCCTCTTCCTCATCCAATGACCCAGACCCAACAAATGTTCGCTAATTTTACGGTCGAACGAAGTCCTTTCCCGTCCTATCACATGCATGGAACTTATATGTAGGCATCCTCTCCCGACAAAACTACACACACAGCCCTCCCATGAACACGCCCCATTTGACCGATCATTTGTAGCTCAACGGGTGCGCGGCATGCCAATCAACGGAGGGGCGTTCGCGGCTTGACCAACGGAAATCGCGTGTATATCTGGAACAACCGGAGGTTTCCTCACCCAGCGACAGCAAACATTAAATGAGACACCACCGTTTCTAGAGAACGCGTTGTTGATTGAAACGAAGAAGTGGACACACGACATACAGATTGAGCAGGAAGTGGATGCTTACGAGCGAACGAGCTATTACGACAATTTCGACCACAGCGGTAGCGCCGACAGAAATCACAACCAAGCGCAACGGACTCACGAGGCCGTCAGGCTTCCCAGCGACTTGAATGACGCCATCTTCGTCAGCGATGAAATCGGAGATGGCGGAGCCCCTTTAAATGATGTGCTGTTGTCATCCCTATGGCATGCACAAAGGGGGGCAAACGGATGGGGGGAGGCATCACGCTTGGCTCTTCGGGAATCGCGCGGTCGTCAAGGCGAAAAAGTTGTACTCGACGATTCCTCTACGATCGTTGAGGGGGGATTGCTACCATTTCGTAACCTGATTCACATTCTTCGAGACAAGGGGTCCACACAAACGTTTCACCCTCTACAGGTATGTCGCAAAAGCCTTCAAGATCTGCACTCGACATGCCTTCGTGTGTTTCAAAAGCAGTACTGGTCGAAACTTTGAATATGATCCCATCGCGATGAACTGTGTCCTACTAATGCTTGGTGGCCCCCAACAGGCAACGCACTTGGTCGGAGTCACTCCGTTTCACTCTTTTCCGGTTATCGAAACTATCCGCCCCTCCGAGAGAGATCGAGCACCGTGGCCGCGGCACGGCGCCAGCACTTCACGAATGGATTGTCCCTTTCGTCTGAGGAAAAAAAGCTAGCATGTCATTGGGCTCGAACATAGTTCCCCCTCAACCAAGCATTCGTCCTGGTTAGGCGTTGAACAATGAACTCATTTACCGCCGAGAATCTCGTCTACGTGATCCCGGCCGGATCGGAGCTCGTCTGGTGGGGGGGTGATGAAACCCCAGGCCTAAACTGCGAGTGGAGGGGTGACGTAGGGAATGGCCAAACGTCACCTTGGCGACACCGCAGCCGACGGCGCACTCGGTGTGCCGGAGACGTTAGAGCCGAGACGGAGAAGCTTTCCCATGGCTAACGCCGCCTTGCCGGTGTTTTTCAAAGCCCTCAGGTGGGGCGATGTCGCGGACGCCGACGCGGAGAGCGAGCCCTCGCCCGTCAGCTGCATCACCTGGCGATTGGAGGGGATCAAACGGGCGTTTGCATGAGGAGGAGAGAGAGGCGAATGTAACGCTCTGTCAACAAACGTGTTCGTGCGTGGCGGGGGGGGGGGGGGGGATGAGTTGTGCTTCTGTAGCCTTCTTCAGGGCCTGGCTTTGAATGAAAACAGGTCGTGCGGACCGTCTGCCGAAAAGAAAACTCCTGGTTGACGGCGGCATGCACGAGCGGTCCGACGCAGTCAAGCTGGCTGTACATATCTCGGCAAGAAGTGGCCCGTCGCAACGAGAGTTTGATCCGGTACCATCAGGTGAGGCAGTCTCGTGTAGGTGCCTGAAACACTCTATGCCCACCTGCAACCTCTTCCGCAAACGATACATCGTCAAACTCATGGCTTCTCCCGTACCGTCTACAGTATTTTGTGGGATCATTTCGATCTTGCTCTTTCGAGCATCGTTGATGTCTCTCTTCTTCGATTGGTTGGGATCTCTTCGATCAGGCCACCGCTTCCGCACTGAGGCTAGACTATACACATAGAACCAATGCATGGATCATGTGCTCAACCGGAAAATAGCCATGGTGTCGTTTTCGGTGAGCAACGATGGTCACACCCTCATCAACTCAGTTGTTCCAACCGCAGTAACGATATTGGCGTATTTTCTATGCAAGAGCTACTGGAAACGCACCGGTTCCCATAAACAGATGTAGACTAGACTATTTCTCCTATTTTTCTCGCTTAGACGATACGTCGAAACAGGTCTATGTAGATGTCAAGCAATTTGGGGGCAGTTCGTTACTACGCCATCTCCTTGGGTAGGCAACGTCTTTGTCATGCCTACACGGACGTGCGGCATTGCAAGACCCTTCGTTGACAACGCTGCAGTTTCACCTTGAAATTTGCTTCGATGTCGTCCATAGCCTGAGCAAGACCCATCTCGATTCTCAGGGTCTGTGGGCTGATATACCGCCAGGTTGCGAACCACTTTTGATCGTCGGGCGAGACCTGGGGAACAACGGGGTCAAGAATGGCGAGGGAGCGGGGAGATGCAGGTCTTCATCACCAGTCAGAGGGGAAAAGGTGAACGGTCAACCAGTGGGCGAAGATTCAACTCAGTTTCCATAGCCTGTAATTAAGCCTTGTTTTTCCGCTGGTGTACTGGAGGCGCAATTGACGCTACCGATTTGCTGCAGTGTTCCGGCTCTGAGCCCCAACACCCACGAACCGACCCTGTACCCTTCACTCTAGCCTGAACGCTAACCTCAAGCTATAGTTCGTTGGGAAGATGCTACCGTAGGTAGCTGCTTCCTGCATCCTGCTTGTGCAACCACTTACGAGTCGATTTGTTGAGAACCGCTTGATATGTAGCTAACCCGTCCGGCGTTCTACTGTGTAAGTGGGAGCTTGTGGTACAAAGAATTCTCGACATCCACTGATACTGTGGGGAAGCTGGTGGATATATGATATACGTGATCAGCCCTCGACGACAAATAACCGGTAGCGCACTTCACCGTGTAGTCTGTGCGACGACCATGCGTACTACGGAGCCAGTGTTCTCGTCGAGGGTTCACATGGAGGTTGAATCAGCTGTAATGCTGGTACGAAGCCTTTTGATGGCGTCGAGTTCGTGTTCTGTTGCACTGTCGCGACATGTATGCTAATGGAAGGAATGCCGATCGTGACGCACGTGATAGCAACAACGAACACGACCTTCGACCGCGTGTACACAAAACTGAATATATCGGCGATGGCAAGATCAACCAAATCGGGACATGTCCGTGACACGGACAACACCAGACGCGAGTCCATACGTCGAGTTTTCTCCATTTCCTCCGGAGCTATGTAGCTGCGCGTGAACGATGCTGCACTAGTGGGAACGATCTCGAGGGTTCTTCGGGCCTTTGACATGTACGTTCTGCTAAACGCAGAGCCTTCCCCTCTTACTACGTCTCTTGCACTCTTCCGAGTGCCGAACCACGGACTTTCGTTTGATCCCACCTCTTGTCTCCTGGGCGTCGTGCTACGCTTGCGGCTTGCATCTTCACTTGGGGGTACGGCATCACTCCAGATTCATCTTCTCTCGGCGTGAGAAATTGAGTATTATTGGTTGGTCCAGCCGAACGCACTGACCGATGCCCGTGAATTACTGGTGGTCAAATCTACTACTTACAAGTATTTTTTTCTACGTAGTCAGCGGATGGTTCGTTTGGTCTCCCTCTACAATCGCCATACCTTCTCGTTGAGGTTTCGCTTCTTCTTGTTATATCTGGCGTCGGCCTCATGCATCCCCTCCATCATTTCTTCGAAGCTGTCATATAACGGCTCGTCGCAAACGGGTCCTTGCTAAGGTTCGTTTCGCGTTTCGTTTGGGCCGATGAATAGTGGAGGACGGGCGGAGGTGCACATGCTGGTCAGGCGGAATGCAAATTCTTCCATTTCAACCCGGTTGATGGTGGTTTTGGAGATATTGTCTACAGGGTAACGGTACTAGATATATCATGGTGGATTTTGATTTGCTCGAACAATGGCGGCGGGGGGATAATCGTGGACATGTAGAGCGGAAGGAGCTCTGATTGGATCCGCCCGTAGCTTTGTGAGAGGGAGAGGGCCGTATAAAACTCTCGACGTGTTCCCGAAGGTGTGAAAGTGCCTAGGCAGGCCACTTGTGCACGTATCTCCCGGGCTGTTTGCTTGCAACGGATCTTCGTCATGAGTTGGGCCTCTTGCCGTGGTCGTTTTCTGTACTTGCCCAGGGCAAATACACTTTGTGTTCCTGCTCTATTTGCTGTTACTATAGCAGTGACGGATGGGCGAAGGTAGACTTCTACCACCCGGGCAGGACGAACGGCGCCGCTGTCAGCGCGAGAGGCGAGCCGGGCAGGTCGTACAAGGATGGACACAGGAAAGTGTAGGCAGGTCTAATGAAGGGGGGGTGAACCCAACGGTGACGGGTACACTGTTCGAGCTGACGCTACGTATCAACCTTCAAGTCCCGTGTAGCGCATGGGTGTGTACCCTGCAAGGGTCCAAGAGATCAGCTTGTACTCCATGGCGGAGGAAAACCGCGCTTTGCCACGCCGTAAACAGCAGGTGCGAAGCTTACGACCCTAACCTCACCAGGCCCTCGCTGGGATACACGATGGATAAAGAATACTTGTACTTAGCAAGTTAGCGCGAATATGACTCGTTCACGGTACACGACGAAGAAAATAGGGGGGTTCACGACAGGCATACCAATCGCAAATGCGCTTACCGTTGGGATGTAGGGAGGCTCTACGTTCTTGGCCGCCAGACGCTCCCAGACTATACCTTGAAGGGGTGTCAAGAAGTGGAACAACAGAGGAGTTGGAAAGGGTAGATATGTATCGTGTATCACCAAGCAGGCCGTAGCGGGGTCTCCGATCTACCCTGCCGCCTCGACAAAAAAACGTCTTCCCCCAGCCCGGCCGGATTCGGGACATGATCGACAAAAAAAACGCTTTGACACGAACTACTATTTCATTCGCCAGGCGATCCGCGGCACGCCAAACCCAAATCGGAAAGGAGCGGGAGCTTATGATATATGCGGCTGCACTTCCATCGATGCACTGCCTTCCTTCGATCACACCGCTAGGCTCGCATATCAGATAGATAGCCAAGAGGCGTTCTAGTGGAACATTTGTATACCACAGCGAGTATCCTCCCGGTCGAGACGAAAATTCGACTTGTCGCTGTCTAAAGCACTGCGGGATATATCCATTTGTGGGAGTCCGGCCCTACTGTATGTTTAGTGCACAGCAGCAGCGAGACACTTCGAGGGAATCGTAATTTTTAGTGCATTGAGCTTACAGAGTCCGACCACCTCCGAAAGGCTAGTAACGAACCTCGCGCACAGACCACAACATCAAAATCATCAGGGGACGGTTGTTTGAGAGTGATGATCCGCCCGGCAAAACACCGAGGGATTTCCTTGGGCTTACCCGCCATGAAGGCGTGAGACTTAATACCCTCCTTGCCGTTGGGTCCAGATCCCAGTCGCTCGTGAACGTCGTGTCGCAAAAGCGCGGACACGAAGGACACTGCAGCCTCAGACATGTAACGGGGGTACTCCACCTGGGGAGTGATGTCGCGTGCGCACGGGGGAGAAGGGGCGGTTGCCTTCGAAATTATATTGAGCTACCATAACCGCCTACCGGAATCATCGCTCGCTCGGAGGGGATTACCTGGAAAAAATCGACAACGCTTTCCCTGGGGTACACAGTGCTTGGAGGAGGACGTTGAAAAAGGTTTCCACGTGACCAGAGAGTGGGGACTGAAAGGTAGGAGATTGTCTTCGCCTGCACCGCATCTCCCAAAACTTGAAGTTTACGAGCGGTCGAGAACAGCCTTGCTTGGGTTTTCCCGGGGGTGTTGATCATCTCTGAAATTGACTCTCCTGACATTCCGCACAATTTGCTACAGTAGACCTCGAATACCTTCTCCGTATGAAAGAGAAACCCGTCGCACCGTTTTATCAAGAATTAGTGCTGTTTTCTTCGAAAGAATCCTGCTTACCCTCGAAAGGATATCACATTTGATTTGCCAGACCTCCAATCCGTTCTCCGTTTGCAAGAGAAACCCATCGCCCCGCTCTCAAGAACCAGTTGCGGTATTCTTCGAAAAAACTCGCTCACCTCGGCTTGCAGCTTCTCGAACTCCGTCTGTCTCCGAAGCATCGCGACGACGGACTGCTTGCGCGCCCAAGGGGGGGGATCGAAAGGCCGCGCCCCCGTGAGCATCTTGTAGACGGTGACCCCTAGTGACCACCAGTCCACCGCCTCGTCGTACCCCTGACGCTGATCGTTGCTCTGACGGTAGCAAACCATCATAGGGGGGAGGGAATCGGGAGGACGTGTGAAATAGCCCTGGGAACTTCGTCCTGTGGCATCCCGACGACAGCAGTGCGCCAAGCATTCACCAAAACGTGTATAGCCGGCCGACCCGAACAGGTGGGACGAAATTAATTGTGCACGTGGATGAAACCTTTGACGGAATGGGTTGTTCCTTCGATCGTGGAGGAGGTTGCAACACCTGACCTACCTAAGATCACCCCTCCAAGTGCTTCCGCCGTGGCGGCTAGATCCACGACCCTTGGCAGATCGGTCCTCCAAAGGCTTAGTCAACAAGACTACTCCTCGACGGCTCTGTTGCACACTGGATCTCTTCTCACCCACGCTCGCGTGGACTTCACTCACCTGGTTAAGAAGCTTGGCCATCTCTGGGGCCATGTATCCCTTGGTGCCCATGATGCTCCTCCTCTTGAAGTTCATCAGGGTTCCCCGTCGCTTTACCGTCGTCCCGTGCTTTCGAATCTGCGTCGCCAACAATCATTGAACATGTCCTGTAAAATCGATCTCCTCTCTTTCTCTCTCTCTCTCTCTCTCTCTCTCTCTCTCTCTCTCTCTCTCTCTCTCTCTCTCTCTCTCTCTCTCTCTCTCTCTCTCTCTCTTTCGTGGTCTTCGTGTTTCTTGCACCACGGGTGGCGCCACGAGTAAATATCAACAGCCATTCCACCACATTCGGCTCACAAACGAGAATTGACGTCGACATCACGACCGACACTGATACTTTCAATACCTCCGGGGGGGCTGCACACTTGTACGCTCTACCATTGTGCTCATGTAGACTACATACCACGTCTTCGGCGCCACGCGAACCCCCCCGAGCCCCTGAGTGTTATGCCTGTATCAATAATCGCAACGCACCCTGGCATTTTCCACCAAAATTCCAAGCAGCCAATGTGACCTTCTTGATGCTGTCTTTCGCGTGTCCAGCGCGACCAACCCAAGTTCTAGAGGAGAATGCCCTACACGTGATCTTGCGACTCGGGGGGGGGGGGGGTCATCGAGCAGGACGGGCTAGCTTTTGGCACGCCTCGACAGAGACGGGAAAGGACTTTAATGTCGGAGATAATCGTGCGCCTTCCTGGTGCCCGAGCTTCCGAGTAGCGACAAGGTCAACAGAAATCGACAAAATCCCGACGACGACGACGACGACGACGACAACAACAACCACAACTCACCTTTCTTGCCGACATATCCCCGATGCAATCCCCAACCCCGCCCATATCCGCCAGCTGGATGTGCCCGTCCATCCCCAACATCACATTCCGGGGCTTCAAGTCTCTGGTCGAGGGGGGGAAGAAGGCAGAGCACGAAGGGCATTCATTACGGGGGCAGGGTTGAAGAACGCATGCATTCCCCTGTCGAAGAAGGGAGGGCTTAAGATTGGGCGGGACATTCTACCGTGGCGCAAGAAAAGGTGCAAGCCATGCCGCCCGGCAGCTAGACATGAGTACTTGTCGTTTTCGTTTTCGTTTTGGCCGTGCGAACAACTCTCGCCGAAACCCTGCAGCTTTCTCGGCTCCAAGCGCTGCACGCTCTCGATTCCACCCAGGCCTCTTCATGACCGGCCGCCAGCCGCGACGGAATGAACACACCTCTACTGTACATGGTGCCTTCTTTCAGGACCTGGTGTTGGCCCCGGGTTATGGTGTACACTTTTACCGAGCTTTTCACCCCTCCCAGAAGAAACCAATGGCTGACTCGAGGTCAAAGGTCGAGTAGATCGTCTTCGAGCGTCGCTGACAGGCATTCCAACGGCCACCTCACGGGAGAGTAGATTGCGTCCTCGTCCGCACGTAAGATCTGACAACACTGCTTGCCGCGCTTGAAGTTCCTGCAAAAAACCGCACTTATTTGGCCGGTCACCTTGTGCGAGAGATACCCTCAGGTTCTCTGAGTCGTACCAGGTGGCCGAAATATGGCCTGCCAAATCACTTGCACTGTGCGGCCATTTTTCCGGGAACCACCCTCTGTCACTGCTTTTGGTGAGGAGAAAAATTACTTGCCTGTACATGAGACCCATGTCGTGCAGATGTATCAGGGCTATTACAATCTCCGCGGCATAGAACCTCGCCCGGGGTTCGTCCAAACGTTTCTTCGGGGAGGAATCGATCGCATCCTGCAAAACCAAGCATGCGCCGCCTTTGTCCGTGTTGAAGTGTTCATTGCGATATTTTGTCCATGTCCTGCTCGTTTCGTTTCTTCTCTCTCTGGAGGAAATATCCTCTCTCCGAGACAAGCGTAGGCTATAGCTCGGGGCCCAACGGTGGGCTGTCTCCGTGAACTGTTTCACGACTAGGCAACCGTGGTCTCCTGCTGACCATACGCCTGCTTTCCGCAGGGCTCAGAGGTTGCGACTAACGTCAAAGGGAGGATCGTCCCGATGCAACTGAACTCTTTTGACATCCGGCCCCTTTGTCTCATGACCAAACTGCATTCATTCCTAGATTTCTTACATGCATCTCTCCTAATATTGTGAAAAACTCTTGAAAATTCTCAGATCGGTACATTCTTCCGGTGAAAGTACTCTCTCTCTTTTGCACCGTAGCCGCTAAAGCGAAATCGATTTCGACAACGACAAACCGTGCTGCCGTGGGCCGTGATTGCCTGCCTGCCTGCGTACCAACCCCTACCCCTAACCGTAGCCCTGACCTGGAGGTTTCCCGTGGTGACGAGGTTGAGCACGATAATTGCGTGCAGCTCGGTCTGGAAGGCGTAGTCCATCTGAAGCACGAACGGGTGGTTGCACGCCTGGAAGACCATCTGTAAGTTGTATATTTTTCGAATAGAAGATCGTACGAACAGAAACATGCATGATATAAGGCGGATGGCTATTTTTTGCGCCAATCGCGCTCTCTTGTACTTGACCGGCGTGGCGCATCGGCTGTTTGTGTTCTCGGTGAAAAATGAGTCTGTGGCGTTCGAAAGCCCAATAGCCTCAGTATCGTGTGCATGCACGCGTGGGTTTTGCCCTCTCTCGTGTCTCCCTCTCGCACTAGTTCTTCTCTCGATGTGTGCACTATCTTAGGCAAGGCAAGACAATCATCTTGTCGCTCAAGGCGTTATCGGGCCTGACTTCGAAAGGATCAGACCTCTTCCCTGTTACGCGGCATGTTAAACGGTTCCCCACGAAACAGCCACTCGGACCTTCTCGTTGTCGAGGCGCGACAGACTTCGCGCGAAGCTTCTCAGCAGCTCCGTCTTGTGCTGGATCTTCATGGCGTAATGTCTCCCGGTGCTCTTCTTCACGACGTGCACCTGCCAAGAAAGGACCGACGTTCGTTAGATTCCGAGGATACAACGGACTCGTGACGTAACATGCCAGCGGAGTGAGGAACGCCGCACTTGCATGATGGGGGCGAACCTAACGGCGGGATCGCGTGGAAACTGTGAAGGCGCGGGGCGTAGAACCCGATTTGTCAGCGATGGCGGTGGTTGGCTCGTTGCTCCCGAGGAGTCCCTCCGCATTTCAACACGACTGATGCTTCATGAACAAGAGAGGCACAAGGGTGCTAACGTCCAGTTTCCCGCTTTAACGAACGAACTCGAGCACGAACACGAACACGCGGTTCTTGTCGCCTTTCGGCACTCACCCTCCGCTACGTGTCACAACACGCAGAGAAGCCCCAACCGTCAGGACAATGACGACGACACGACAACAGAACAACAGCAGCAGACACAGGTACATAACACAACATAGCGACGATGACCCCAACCACAACAGCAACAACAACAACAACAACGATTCGAACAGGGAATCTCCGGAGAGTATGCCATGGAATCATGTCATTGGGCGTTTCAGAACACGTTTAGGCTCATTCATTCACAACGGCTTGCTTCGGGGCGCAAGCGCTTGAAACAAGAGTGCCTGAGAGGCGTGGAATGTTTCGTTGCAGACCGAGGTTCAATAAACCGTTACAGACTAAAAGCATGCAAAGGTGGAGGCTACGTTGAGATAGGCATGGGTGGCGGGGGTCATTGCGATACTGAACACCAGAGGAGTGTGTGGAGGCTGGGGAATTGGAAATACTACTCTAAACTCACTACAAGCAATCCTGGACTTTTTCAATAGCAATAATGAGTTTGTGTTGTTTCTGTGAGACAAAACAGCCCTTGGTCGTGAGGTGGGTTCTATAGAAAGTTGACCGTCGAGGACGGGTCCGAAGACCGATGCAAACGTGCTTCCAGCATATGCCAACGCCCACTATGTTGTGCCGCAGGATAATTGTCTTGCTCCCAAACATCAAACGCAGATGAACAGAGCGCACCGCGGTTTTCGCAGCAGGCGCGATAGAATGTAAACGCGTGTTTTGTCTCCTCTTGTCGCGAGTTTACGTTCGTTGAAACAAGCGTAATCGTACATGTACAAGATCCTGTGATACATTCCCCGTATGTATACCCTCATGCACGGCCTTCAATACGGACAGGCTCGATTCCTGTAAGCCATGTTTCCGCAAAGAAAGCACTTTGATCATCACAAGGCAAGAAAAATAGCCAGCAGTCAATATGTATTGCTCAGTTGGAAAACATCGACGATGTGTGGGGAGGAGGAGTGGATCTAACGTATTCCCGACAGGTGAGGCTCTCATCCGTCCCTCGACATGGATGGGCGCCCAGCCAAGGACTCACCACTTTCCCGAAGGCGCCCTCCCCCAGCTTCTCCATGTACCAGAAATCGTTCACCCCTATCCTGTTAAACCGTGACGCTCCTTCCTCCTGATAGGCCTCGTACCTGAGGGGAGGGAGTTCGGAGAGACACGACGCAGGTGTGAGCGTCGCGCGTTTAGTTGATTCCATGTACGTAGCTCGTCGGCTGCACCCCATCGTCGTCGTGAGAGAACTGTCTGGCGACATCCTATTGGTGGGCCTAACGTTAGATTGATGGCGTGGCATTTCACGTCGTTCGGGCGAGAGGGGGGAGGAGTATCGCCCCCCTCGAAGCACGAAAACGGATGGATGTGACTAATGAACCATGTCGTTACCCTCCATTGATGATGAGAAACGGAACATGAAACAAAGGGTACCCGTCGCGGCCGACTTCGTCCCGTTGGGCACACGAGGCGTATTGTTGGAGGTGAGAAATATCCGATTTGTTGTCAGTCTTTTAGAAGGTCCTCGTTAGAAGATCCATCCGTGGCCCTCGGTCCCACCATCCACGGCTGCCACCGATTGGGTGTCGAACTTAGAGGCACGTTCAACCGTGTTATTAAATGTACCAGAACTGAAGGATCGTTGAAGAAATCCTAACAGCCTCGGAGACGTCTGGATCGAAACCACACACGTGATTGTCGAAGGAACTGCCGGTCTACGAAGCGCAATAGGAACCCATCTCGTTGTCCGTTGTATTCCACGCTTGCGCGTACAGCACCGCCTGGCGGGGCGTTGTTTTCTCTGCTTTTACAAGCCACAATCCATGCATTTTATTAAGAAAAAAACGCTCGGCGGAAAAACGAAATACTCTTAAATATCATGGAGAAAAAAAACCTCCGATGATGATACCAACACCTCTCTCTGTGTCGTCTCGTTTGTCGGCAACTCACCGCCTGGCGTAGTTATTCTTGAGTTCCTGAAAGGTGAACTCGAAGATATGGCGGAAGCAGACCTTCTGCACTTGCAGAAATAGGTCGGGTCCGAGCAAGTTTTTGTCCTCCCGGGCCTGGTTGGTCGGTCGGGTTGATTCACAAATTCGGAATATCCGCTCACGGATATGTTCGTACAGTAGCAGTACCGTTTCGGCCCGCTGATATGAGATGTCTTCGTCACAAGCAGTGGAGCCTCGAATGACTCTTCAAGACTTGCAATACAACCGCTGGAAGACTAATACCCGTTCGACGACATTGTAGAGCACAAACCAATATGACGTGTCGCAAGAAACTGGGCTCAGCCGCCTGCACTGCACTGTAGATCCCAAATGTCGGCCTAGCGATGGCCTGCGCTCACTCGTTGAGACACGCTGGAAGGTTCTACGTATTTTTGCTCAAGACAGCAAGTGTTCTTGCCAGCGGTCCGGCAGGGTATTGAGAGCTCGAGAACGAGGAGCTTTATACGTTGCACAAAACACACAACAATAACGATATTTCGGAATCGTTCATTAACTGCGGTATTGACGTGGTAGTATTGGCGGTTTTCGGTGGAGAACAAGTTGTTGGGCGTTCAAGTTGCTGAAGAATGCAAGAACGCATGACCTGCCGCCCTATGCCTGTGGCACACAACAAGAAAACCATAAAGAAAGTCTACCTTGGGATCGGCTCCGACAACAGCAGCAGCCAGCACACCCTGTTCTTCCCTGCCCCTTATGACGTATTGTCCGGAAATAGCTCGGTTGAATCGATTTGCCAGAACACGAAAGAAACAGTTTTATTCTAAACGGCAGTACTCTTCACGAGGCTTGTTACTTTGCGATGAAGCAATAGCCACCATCGCCAACGTAACAACAAGTAAACGACGTTTTACACATTCGTGGCCGATTCTAAGACGCGGATAACCAGTTATTTCCAAACCCAACAGTTCCAAACAGAAGGAACACTCCGGTGCATCCGATACATGAGAATCGCTATCTCTATGGTTTCACGTGGAGGCTATTTTCCATGCCAGGCGAGATCCGCGCTTCATGCCCCCCCCCCCCCCCCAA
>FN649728.1:5620682-5641953 GCA_000310025.1 Ectocarpus siliculosus | reverse complement strand
CAAATCGAGGCAATCGCGTGGAACTATTCGTCCGCCTCGATCAAGCCGCAGATACCAAAACATCCCAAAGTTCCTTTCCTTGCAGACTTGCATTACCCCTGTTCGGGGCTAGCCGTCGGTACTTCCTTTCCTACCCCCCTGCTCTCACATGCTATGGCGTCCCTACAACTCGAAACCAATGATTACCCAACACCACAATGAAACACACTCACCCACAATATAGTACACCCACTTTTCTTAAGCGAACGATAGATTAAGAAAGCGGCAGCTAACCCTAATCCCAACTCTCGGTTTCAAGTGATTCCCGCACCTGGTCGAGGCAATTATAGATCTCTTCGCCGAGCCCTTCTGGAAGAAAATCCAGTGCCGTGGCGGACGCTCGCAGGTACTTTCCAAATATCTGGTCAACAATGGTGATGTGTACAAGTAAGCACAGGCGGAAGCAAGTAATGGGGAAACCGCAAAGGTCAAGGTGCCCAATCTCAAGACAAGGTTCGCTTGGGAAAAAAACTAAATGTGATAAATCCTCAGACCTTTCAGTTGTGCATCTACTCGTTATGTGTGTCTCTGGCAGCAGCTCTGTTCACCCCTCATGAGTAATGAATTCGTTCTTAGTCCGTTTCTCAGATTTCATGTGCGCCAACCCGCACATGCGGTGACGGTACGAGTTTGTTGCTGGGGTCAAACGAGTAACGTTTTTCTTCAGTTATCGGCGCTTGCTTGTCGTTGATGTGATATTGTCACGCATTCGGAAAAGTGTTTCGCTACGGGCAAACGGAAGTGCCCCCCGGCGACGTGATGTTTTCTTCGCCGAACTGGGTAGACAGACAGTTGGGCAAATAGGTGTTTGGATGGAACATCGGATAGATACAGAGGCAGGATCATCGCGTGTGTATTGGCTGGAGGGGGCCCCGGGCGTGACGTTAGTGTCATCGGTGGCGGTAGAGACACGCCACCGTACGTGCAGACCCCGGCATCCTCACTAAAGGTTGGGATGGGGGGAAAGCGCCAAGCGTTTCGCTGAGAGAACAGATTGTGCGCTGCGAGGAGGTACAAGCGGGCTAGGTGACGTGCCTCGAACTTTACGGGTAAGAGTGTCTTTCTCGGTTGGATGCGTACGTTAGGAAATTTTCAGAAGAAACAGCCGTCCAAGCACAGAAAGAAGGGGCTCTAATCTGGGGGTCTTTTCGGAAGACCTTGCGGTGTAGCCTCACCGGCGTCGACCGGCACGGGAAAAACCCACTTCAAGGACGTGGGGAAAGCCTTAGAACCCGCCGTCTAGGGGGAAATTATTCATTGCTGAAGGGGGCGAAGATTTGGGGAGGCCTGTCCGCTTCTTCTGTAAGCCCTGGTATTGTGTACCCGATCGTTGTTCCTGTTCTTGTCACGCTAGTCGTCTACTCTACTCTAAAGACATGGGATCGACCGTTGCTGCTGTGGGCGTTGCTTGAGTTTCGCGTTGCGGGCTGGGCGAGTGCGATCGACGGCCGTTCCGAGAGCCACTTTTGCTACATCCGCGCGGTGTACAGCGTACGACGTCGCTGGGATCTCGAGTTTGTGCACTCCTTACATCCGTATGGAAATCACATGTATTTGTGCGGTGAGGAGGCACTGCGGCAGGGCCGCATGGACCTCGCAATGGACAACGGGAGGTGATTTCAGTCGATAATCCACACAACAAACATTCACTAACCAGGTTGCTGGAATGCAAGAAACTCTACAAGAGTGGTCCAGACGCATCTCGAAAGCAAGCGCCACCCGACGGGCGAGAGCGGGAACATCGGTGAAACATACATTCTGCTTGTGGCGGACAACCGCTGCTGTTTTTTCAAGGGTCCCGAGGGAAGGAAGAAGAAGCAAGATGCTGCAATCAATTGTCGCCACCTGCTTAGCCTTGGTGAAGCGGTAGTCCACCGTTGGGATCGCCCGGTACTCCTGGATGTCGCTCCACGCGAATAGCACGTGCTGCGTCCCGATCTCCATGGAGAACCTTCCCAGAAAGTTCTGGCCGACTGAAAGCCGTCGTCGTCGTCGTCATTCGTCGTCGAAAACGTTAGTTGATCGAATTTCCGCGAAAATTGCAGGTCGACGGTGAGAGGGCGGGGATGATAAAGGGTGTCAAGCCCGGAAACATAGCAGCGAAGCTAGGGTGAGTGCTGCCAATGGGACGTTCTTTCCAGTTCTACGAATCGCCGCACAGGAGAAAACAAAACGTAACACACCCTTGCATTTCACGGGCTTCACCGAAACGAATACGTTCTCGCCCCAGACAATAAATCGATGTTACAGCCGGTCCGTAGTTGTTTGTTCCACTGAGGGATCACGATGGTGCATGCTTGGGTTCGTTCGGTTCATGGGGGTGACATGATCGAGATTCGGGCTATGCCTAACCAGTGGTGAATTTGACAGTTTTTTTCGAGCTAGACCAGAGGACGTCGCTTGGGGTGGTGAAGTTCAGAGTATGCATCATCCCTTGTCACAGTAACAACGACAACGACAACCATGGCAACGACGACGAAAACAACAACAAAAACAACGACGACAACAACAACAACAACAACAACAGAACCACAGCAGCAGCAGCGATTCCGTTGTCCCCCCTCACCAGGGCTGTGCAGCATGGCCAGCAGCTCGACGTACTCGGTGATGTCCTCTCGGTCGTCCGGTAGGATAGGGCTCTTCGTGAAGTCGTCGTGATAGCCCTCCTTTCGCCACACGGTTGCGTGTTCCGTCGCTCGGCTCTCGGGGACTTCGCCGAGGGTACTGGGAAAAGGGGGGGGGGGGGGGTACACACACAACGTGCTATTTTAAAACCTCTTGATATAGGGGAGGCTCGTTTCTCATTTTGTCTATGGGGTACCGCCGGCCGATTATATAGGTTATTGTGTAGACGTTTTTACGGAGCACCTATTCTTACGGCCAAGTTCGTGGGTTTGAACTGTTTTAGGCTCAAGTTCTTAACTACCTGATTCTTAAGTGGTGGCGCTTTCTGTATATAGTGCAAAGCGCGAAACACGGACATTATGCATAATTTCTGAAAGTGTACCTAGAGAATTGAGTATACGTTTCTGGGTTAGGGATGTGGTTCCGAGATGTATGGACTCATGCATTTTCTAAGATTGGGGTATCACACATGCCAGAACCTATTCACTATCTTGGGTATGCCATATATGCACCAAGCTTTGCAACTTTGTCAATACCAAGCAATTTTCTTGGGCATGCATTTCTTGTTTCACAGAACATCATTTGGCGAAGCCCTTTGTGGACCGGGCTAGGGCGTTGAGCAGGGAAATATCCCGTCCTAGGCGTGTCGTTGGGGTTCGTCCCAATTTGGTGCAGACAGCTGTTCCTTCTCAATGTCGATGAGGTTCAGTCGTTCTTCCGCCTGCCTCCCTCGGTGCTTGGACCCGGGGGTTCTCGACAGGGAGCGCGGTGGAACTCCAATCTCTTCGCTGCCAACGCCTAGTGAGAGGGGTGGTCATCTCCTGCTTTGTATTGCTGGCGAGAGGGCAGTCCACCGAAAAACGTGGACTCACCACTGAATCCCCGGTGCATATTCCAACGACGCGGGGCAGGTCTGTTTTGCGGTATGTTTGGTTTAAGTTTCCATGCGTCTGTTGTGTCATTTGGCGAAACGAACGGCGTGAAGTGTCTCCGTCGGTGACTTTGCAGCGATATGAAGGTCTTCCAAGAACATCTTGTGACTAACAAGCACATCCCAGATCAATGTACCACATACTCGCCCCCGCTTTTGTCACCACCAAACCCGTGAGGTTCATTCCTCGCAACCTTGGAGGAGGGTAGCGTAGAGTGACACGGAGTAGCTCGTGGCGGACTACTGTAATACAAAGTAGGGGCAGACGTGTGGCAGAGCACGATATTTTTCTTTTAGAGGGTGACCACTGGGAAATCGCCTACGTATGGCCAAGGCGACTCAGGACTTGAGGTCGTGGTTGCTAAGGGGTGTTCGTGTGAGTGCGTATGTAGTCGGATCTGTAGACGAGATGACTGTTTCAGGTACACTGCACATAGGTATGCGTTGGGTAGTACGACCAGAGAATGATTGTGCGGAGCCCCCACGCCAGCTGCTGTCAGCTGGCGTGCGCGTGGCACTCCCTGCTCTTTCCCCCCAACCGGGTGTGAGAGATAACAAGCATCTAAACATCAAGCACTACAATCTCTACAAAGACAACAAGGGCATACCACTTAGGGTTGACGAATAAGGGGCACACGCTCGGCAACCGGCCTCAAGTAACCTTGGAGGTCTAACGCCAAATTGGCTCCAGAAAATTGTTTACTAACGAGCATCGGCCCAGCTCATGAGGGTGTGACACTGGCCCGGCCGTTGGTTGGGTAAATCGTATGGCTGTACCCTACACGAACGTCTCCAGAGAGAGGTTTCGACCTGTACCGAAGGAGAACGAACGAGAGAATAGCTTTGTGTCTGTTGGGCAATGCAATTGATCCACGGCCGCATACGGTTGGCTTCCAAGGTAAGCTGTGCAACGTGCTAGGCAGAAAATGTAAAATGCCGTGGATAACAGTCACCTCATCTCGTCTGACTACAGTATCGAGCGAGCAAAGACTAAGCCCGCACCGAACAATGCCGATAATGTTTCTCCTGTGGGCAAGCCTTATGGAAAAAATATTGAATTGGGCATGCGTTTCTGAAGGAGTCCGTCACGTGTTTGCCATGTCGTCTTTTCAATCTACCAACAAGTGGGAATTTTATCGAACGGAGTGTCATCCCATCATGATGTCATACCCTGGCATTGCGGTAAAGCGCACCGCCCTTGCGCACCGTGTCTGCCCGCCGACCGAGTGAAACCAGCTTCTAGCATAATTAGTAAAGCAGTGGCCAACCGAAGAGTACCTTCGGGGTCTACCACCTACCCCATGCTACCTTCTTTGCGAGCCCGGCTACGATATGCTATGTAAGCGCTACCCTTACAGACATGTGTCCGTCTGGTGCACTCATACGCAGCCATCAAGCGACAGCTTTAGTTGACTGTCAGATTGTCAAGACTACCACCGTCTTGAAAAGCGCTGGTTGCTTGTGGCACCCAAAGACATTCAAAACCAAGTGCGGCGTTTACGGTAATGTGCCTACCCTGTGGTAGAGACTCGGGAGGCACCACGCCCTAGCCTCCTCCTTACCTTGACTGGTGAACCCTGCTTGGCGCACCTCCCATCTCTCCCACTCCCCCTGCCGTGATACCAAGGGCGTAGCACCAGCTCGAACGCTAACCTTTCCTGCGACGTCTCCAACAAGAAAGCGCTTCCGTCGGGATGGAGGCAGCAGTTTTTCTCCCATATGCAGGGAGGAGAGAACCTTGGGAAGGGCTTGTTTGTGCTGCTGCTCCGGTTTCGATGCTGTAGCTTGACCACTCCCGGTTTCGATACCGCAGCGCTCCTCCAATTACACTTTCTACGTAGGCAGCTGTTCTCCTTCCGATACCAAGACAGCCCGTTCCTCGAATGCTGTTACTCTCGCCTTCTTCTAAGTCGTGTGTGTGGGCTCACGCCGTTGTGAGACTCTCTTTCTTTCTCCGGACGCCGTCGGCGAAGCACCCCAGCTACGGACCTCAAGCCGTTTGCTCCTTCCCTTGCTCGGGCTTCTCAGTTTCGAAGATACTCTCTCCAGTACACGAAAACGCCCTCCCGGGAGCCCTGCTATAGTTGATCCTTCCACGTGGTCGCCTATTTATGTTGGCACAACAAACGCCAAGCACAGCGTGGGCTGTTGCTCCACAGGTCAACAGGTCAATCAAGTCCTCTGCCACCCTCGCTCCACGTCAGTGCGTCACCGATGATATATACAGGAAGCAAGTGCTTTCTTTTGCCGGTATCACTGGGAGTATATCCGTGCTGGATCACTCACGGTGCTCACTGCGTCGCTCTCTTGTCCGCCCGTCTTGTCAAATGCCGGCCAGATCTCCGGTTGGTGCTCCTGTCCCCCATGCGCGCTGAACAGATCGTTGGTCGGTATGCGATGTTGAATCGCGTTATGTACGTACACAACGCAGCTTACACGGGAACATCAGCGTTCCTTTCTGAGGTGGACCATCACGGTCAGTTGGGTAACTGTCGCGCTATGGTATCCTTTGCCTTCTTTGGGTTACCAGGAGCCCTGTGGCGAAAGTCACGATGCGCGGATCGAACTTAGACTACTCATCAGCTGCTATTATTATTCCTTAGTCCTAAATGCAGGCTCCAAACTACAAACTACAAACTACAAACTTCACTCCACGATGGCGAACCGTCAGTAGTTCACCCGCATGTGACATGACATCAGGTTGGCAATCTCGCCGCGTGTTGGCGTGCACACGTACGTACGTTGTACACACCGTGAGCATTCCCAGTTCCCAATGAAAGATATGTGAGTCTCCCGGGTGTGCATGTGAATAATGGAGATCCATGTCGTATAGTGATTTGAAGTTTAAAGTCCTGTGATTTTCGTCCGCTTTCACGACGACCATCCGTCTCAGAACTGGGGCGGACGATGCGCTAGCAGTTGTCGCAATGGGAAAGCATATCCAACGAAAAAACCGGTGCCGTGAAGGAAGTTGCTATTGGTGAGAAATCCTACCGGTAACGCCACGCTCAGTCGTTGCGGCCGGCTGTGGTGCATAATATTGGCTTGCCAAGACGGGGGTGTTGAAAGCTCGTGCTCTCAGTTGTGCATTGCAGACTGAGCGTGTTGACACGCCCGCTCGTTCTACGAACAGTTCGGAGATGGGGGGGGGGGAATTGGCAGTTTCCTTGTTCCTCATGGCATGCGTCGTCCCACACGGTCGCAGGCGAACTGACCCCCTGCCATGTAAATCGGGACACCGCCGCCTGATTCGCGCGAGTGGTCTATAAAGCAAGCAGGGGAGAAGATAACGATTTCGGCCACTGTGCTGCATAACCATACCCCCGCCACCTTCCCCACGCCCGAGGTAGTTGTCCTCGGCCTCAAATCAAACGTACAGCAGAAAAACTGGGGGGTGCACATGTCGCGCATGCTTCTGGGACAAATCGCATCGCTGGGCAAGTACGATGGGTTGATTGATCTTGACAGCCTGGAGAGGGCCGAGCCGTACTTGTAGCTCGTGCGCTGTTGTGTGGTCGTAGCGACATCATATACCACACACTACTTTCACTCTGCTGTTACCGCCCGGAAACGGCCGACGACAAAGGAAGGGATAGACACTCCCAAAGCATTCTTACCGTTAGCTGCCACTATGCTATGCTGGGGTGGAGGTGGTGGTGGCGGTGGGAAAGGTACCATGACATATCGCCAACGCCCAATCAACGCACCTCGCTCAGTGGGAAGCCAAAAAAAAAAAAAACACGGTTATCAAGGGTGACAGCAGGAAGGGCTGTGTGCAATCATGTACACCCCCCCTCCCTCTTCCTTAAACAACGACGACTCGCCGTGCCCGGCGCGAATGTCAATGAAACCGCCCAAAAAAAAACGCTCAAACCAATCCAATATTAAGCCTTACCAACAAAAGAGACCTCCCTAACTACCTAGCAGAGCTTCGGCCTGCTTCACCTCACAGAACACGGCTGCGGCGGCACGAAAAAAGCCTCCCGAAAACCTAGAAACCTAACCTATTACGATGATGCCTGGTTCTCACACATCGATGATACAATACACCATCCCTTATCGTGGCTGCTGCTGCTGCTGCTGCTGGGCCTTCGTTGGAGTGGTCGATTGCTCCGATAAGGCGGAGGCGGCGACGGCTGCCGTGGCGTTGCCTGTGCTTCGCGCTTTCTCCGCGACGCTCACCAGGTCCAGCACCTGTCGGAGATTCCCCGTCGCCACCAGCCATTCCTAACGGGCAACCGCAAACGTCCACGACGGTGGAGGTAGCTAGGTTAGGGACGCGCATTCGATGTTCGCCGTAGTAAGGGCAAAGAATGACCACGCATTCCCATTTGGAGACGTGAGTACCGTTCCTCGCACCGCGCTTGTTTGCTCCCGACTGCGACAGTCACAAAACATTTTTTGGCGATTTTCGACCTTCATGCTTGCGATAACAGAAGCACACAACCTAACCCTAACCCTAACCCTAACCCATACGAAAAACTCACCGTAAAGCGCCCACGGATGCATTCTTCCAGCTCTCGGTTCTGCCTGGGCGTGAGATCCGCGTCGACGATGGCCTGGTGCAAGCCCTCTACGGCCGCTTCCCTGGGCGTTCCAAGGGAGGCGGAAATGGGGAGGGGTGTATGCCTCGCACATGAAAAAAACGCTCAACACCGGAGGGATCTCGGGGTATGTTATGGGCCGACGGGGGGTCGGGCAAGAGCTTGGCGTGACTTGATATACAGATAGCGTCCGCACTTGCGAAGCTCTAGTTGACGGAAGCTGGCGTTCTTATGGTAGTTCCTCTCGTGGCCTACAAACGGCCGGTATATAGGCTTTAGTGTAAGGCCTCTCGCGGCCTACAAACGGCCCGTATATAGGTCTTAGTGTAAGGGGTACTTATCCAGGCTCACAAATCGTGCTCAAGGTCTTTGATTGATAGGTTTTCGAGGCTATCTGTATCAATTTCTCAACTGCTAGCTACCTGTACACAAGACGTGTCGAGCCAGGACTGGAAGTTCAGGGGAAGCGGCAAGGGGGGGTGCGAGCTATAGAAGCCGAAATCAAACCATAAGATTAGTCAGCGCTGACTAGTCTAATGGTTTGATTTCGGCTTCTATAGAGCCTCGCAAAAAAATATCGCGCTGCAGAGGAGGGAGGTACCCTAGCGTGGTTCATGGACAGACAGGGGATCAGGAAAAAACTTGGTGTTGCTCCACATACACGTGTGGAGGAGGGCAGAGCCAAAGAATGATTGTAAAGGCGCGAGGGAGCAAGGGAATAGGGGGGTGACTTCCAAGCATGAGCACATGCACAATCCCAGCAAAGCTGTGAGACCCGGAGCGGAGATAGAGAAAAGACCAATGCCACAGTCGCTTTTCATTTTTGAGGCCGCATGTGTCTTGTGGGAAAACCACGTCCGTGTTGTTGGCGCCGGTGCTGCTACCGCTGTTGTTGGTGCATCTTCGTCATCGAAAAGGAGGGGCCTCCCACCCCTACTGAGGAAGGACTGAGGAGGCCTCTCCAAGCCAAATGCTCCCCACCCACCAGAACTGAAAAACAAAAGAGTGCTAAAACGTCCTCTCTAACCATCTCATACGAGTAATGCCACCAGACCCAAACGCGGAGCACGCAGCACAAATATGTCTACTTACAAAATCACGATTGCACCCGGCGGAATCAGACACACACGTCTCAAAGAAAACATACTTCGAAGTATACCTGCGCAAATTCGGTTCTCTATGACAGTAGTATCGGGGGAGGGTCGGTTGGGCAACAACGCCGCCTGTCCCCTGGGAAAAACCAGGTAGTGTATACTCGGGTATGTAGGGCCGGCGGGGAAAAGAGATGCTGCGGTGCCGCCAGACAAACACCGTTCCTGCCTTCGAAACCCAACCCACGGACGATAAGAAACGATTTCACAGCACTCACCCCGCATGACATCAGCAACACGAACTGAAATAGCTCGTTGAAAAAAAAATCCAACACGGCAATCGCTGCTGAAAAGACTACAATACACGTTCGATATTATACCCCAGTCGACGGGAGGAGTTGAAGTCTTCACATTTATGTATTTGTTTCGGTGTGGAACAAAGCTGCTGCTGCTGCTGCTGCTGCTGTTCGGCTGCTGTTCGACCAGAGAACAACTTCACACATATACATTCATAGTGCGCCAACGCTACTGCTTGCTGCTGCTGTTGCTATTCACCAAGAGAACAGCAAGGTCTGTCGTCGCACCTCTCTTGCAGGACAGCGGCGTACTCCGAGGGCAGTCCGAACGGGTTTTCCGCCGGGGGGTCCCCCGCGCTGTCTGGGGGAACCGGTACCGCCAGCGTGTAGAACTGCCACGCAGCCAGGAAAAGGGGGTTCGGGGGCAAGACGGAACGATCAGAAAAATAATAGAGCTGGAACCGCCAGCGCGTATATACTCTCGAACTACATGCCCTTCGCAGGTATAGGCACTCTCCTCCTCATCAACGGGACCCCCCCTCCACTTCTCAAGTGAGAGAAAAAGAGTAGCTAGGGTACGCGCACACCAGCCAACCGAGAGTCACACAACAAGCCACAAGCTTATGCATAGCATACCCTAAGCATCAACCAAACAATCACCCCGGTTCACGAGCAAGCGGAAGAGAGCGTCGGGAGGCACGTTCAGTACGCACGCACACCCAGCCGAAACGATTACCACAGCAGTCACACATAAAAACAAAAGCAAATAACGCCCCAACAATCAGTCAGGCCCTGTGGTAACGAAGTACTATCGAAAATATCAAACTCTAAAAATCAATATCAAACTCAACAATCGGCTCTATGTTGGCCAAGGAAAAACGAAAAAAAAAGTGAGTTTGATTTTTGGTTTCATCAGTTATATTTTGAAACGTCGTCCGAGGACTTTGTCTCTTTAGTCACGGAATGAAAGTTGAGCTATGCCGGAAACTCCGAACGGCTTTATTTCTTGTCTTCGACCAATAACCTGTTCGGGTGGCATTATTGCCGGGGACAGGTCGTGGCCCAAACCTCCCAAGCCGCCCTTCGCGCCGCCCGGTGACCTGCTCTTCGCCCTCGAGGCTGACGACGTCGGCGTGCCTGCTGGCAACGAACGATTTCAACGGCAACCAAAAAAAAAACAAGAAATGGTTTCCGGAATTGCTGTGAATCATGCGTGGGTTCATTGCTAAGAAATGTATCTGTGCGTAGAGATGGATTCGTCAGGTGAAAATCATAACAAAAAAAAACGGTTCCGGGAATGCTGAGATATATCCCGGCCGGACTCTTTCATCCGTGGAAGAAATGAATTTGTCGTGTGTCATTTTTGTAACAAGGAAAAAAAAAGAGAGATGATACGAACAGCCGCGACAATGCTGTCGACCGCAGCGCAGCGACAACAACAACAACAACAACAACAACAACAACAACAAAGACGGCAGTGACAGCAACAAGCGCCATGTTTCCGTCAGGGGGCGGGCGGGGGAGGGTCGGTTTGTATGCCCGTGTCGCCCGCAAATACTCATGCCCGGCGAGAAAGGGTGCCGGGTACGGTGGTCATCCCCCTCTGCGGCAAAAGCAAGAAGATGTGTTGCGGCACACAGGAGAGCAGGGAACACTCGGGGCGTAATCCAACGAACTTGCAAGATCAATCACAACCTTCGACAGACCAGGATTCTATTCCCGGCATCGCAGAAGTCCGGGCACTCCATCTCACACCGCATGCAGCAGGTATTGTAAGCAACAAATTGATGCCGGTGGACTAACCTACGGGTGTTCGCGTGTAAGTATCCAAGGGTGTATATTCCTTCCGTCGTGTGAGAACGTTTCTTCTTGCGGTATGGCATCTACTCAGTACACGAAAAGAAAGCCACTGATATATCCGAACCTGCAGCCATCGAGGGCATGCCCATCATCGACGCCTCCACAGGGTTTCCCCACAGGTTGGCCGGAACTTCGTCTTCCTCCTCTCCCAACAGACCGGCGCGCTGCAGGTGGGCCTGGCAGAGAAAGGGGGGTACACGGTGGGGGTGTACTTGTGTAAACGAATGCTGTACAAGTCGGTAGACCTAGACCTCGGGGGGGGGGGTATGATCTCACGTTTTGCATGCCTTAGCGGTTGATCATTGACCACGCGTCCTCGAATTGGACTGAACACTGTTCTCATAGGACCGATCACCAATGGCCGATCGTTCCTTCATGCAATGCCAAAGGTGCCTCAAGAATGTTTTCCCTACCCTATCTATCCTTCGCCGGATCAGTTAATTCAAGTCGTAGGACCAATGGTATTCGGCAGCACGCAAGGAATTGGCAGCGAAGCAATAGAGGGCTCGATGACAATCACGTTTTCCTTCCCAAACTAAAGGCCACCAGAAAGAGGCAGGCATGCACACACCAAGCGAATGGCCACACAAGAAACCACCCCCAACCCCCACCCCCTCCTGGAAGAGATTTTGGGGTAGCCCCAAATCTCCACATCATGGAGGGCTACAATGGGGGGGGACAGGTTTTGGTAGCTCGAAAGGGACATCTGGAGATCGGGGGGGGTAAGACCACCCCCCTGTCCGAAAACAGGCGGAATAGCCCGATACACCTTTAGACAGGGGAGGGGGAAAAAGACACCCGGGGGACACGTTTCCGGAAAAAGGGTCAAGGTTTTTCCATTGCACCTTTCCAATACCAGGGTGTTGGGGATGGCCCCCCCCCCCCCCTCTCTCTCCTCGCCGTGCGAAAACATCGAGACTCGAAAGGAATAATGGACCTATGGAGGGTGTGTGTGGATCCTATATTTATGAGAGGCATCAAGGCCGCCAAACAATGAGCAGCCGGCACCAGTCCAGGCCCGTCGCCCCCCTCCGTCTCACTAACTGGGGGGCGCGGAATCTTTGATACAAGAGTTGTCTTGTGACCACGTAAAGCGTCCGCGTCGTCAGTTGGACCGTTATAGTACGGACAGTAGAAGGTACTGAGCGGAGACCGGAACGGTTTTCAATGTGAACACAACAACAACAACAACAACAACAATATGCCGGGGAAAAGTCACCACGCAGCAAAAATCGGCACACCGGACCCCAATCCAAATACAGTCCCCAAAAATGTGAATATCCTTTTCCACAAAGGTCTGTCTCCCTACGTCTGTCGAGGACTATTTCCCTCTTTTACGTTGGTGTCGACGAAAGCCCGGGCTCGAATCCGCCACCCGCCCCCATTAAATTCAAAAATAGGAAAAAAAAATGGCGGGGACTAAAAACAGAATTCTCTCCCACCCACCACCACCACCACCACCACCACCGCCCCCGCCGCCGCCGCCGCCGCCGTACCTTGTGTCTCGGGTAGCACGAGTTGTAGGGGGCGAACTGGCAAGCTCGGTTGTCCCCGCAGAGCACCGGCGGTGTGGCGACGAAGACCGGGAATATGCACTCGAGGGAGTTCGTCACCGTGAGACGGCGGCAGCAGGTCACCAGCTGCATGCGCTCGCACTCCTCCACGCGAACCTGCATAACAAAAAACAAAAATGGGTGAAATTCGACGTGAAGGGGCGGCGGGGGGGGGGGGGGTACAACAGTGGACAAAACGCGGAGCCCTCTCTAAATCCTGGTTGATTGGGGGGGGCTCACCACCCCTCTCTCGACTACGACAATCGTTGGCTGGGGTCTTCCATCGCACAGTAGTTCTCGACAAAACGGCAATTTACTGCATGGTTGATTGGGGCGCATCTACATTTACCTCTCCAGGCTTCGCGAACGTTTTCCTAGACTATGTATCGGTGATTGGTTGGGGGTCATCTTCTCATCTCACCATGCCGGCAGCAGCGCCTATGACGACGGTGCAGTCCTTGCAGCCCATCACTGTGGCGAACCTAACGGCCGACAGGACGTAGACGTACGACTCCTGGCAGCAGTTCACCTGCAGGTCTCTGTTTTTTCCACACACGTTCCAGACAAGCAAAAATACAAAAAAAGACGGGGTCGGTTTACCTCACGCCGCGCGCAGAGCGTCAGGCCCCCTCTACCTCTCTCTCTCTCTGTCTCCCTCTGTCTCCCCACCCCCTCTCTCTCTCTCTCTGCCTGTCTGTCTCTCTCCATGACAACATCCCAGAAGTCATCACCGCACAAGGAACAGGAACTAGTCTCCTCCCCCCGTAGTCAAGGACCAATGTGCCAAGATCCACCAATCCCGCATCCACCATCAGCCAAAACAAAAGAGCACACTCCCCGCCGTGCCCCATCCATCGCCAACCAAGACGACCCCCACCAACTACATTGTGCCAAGCTTATCTATCATCGACCATATCCACGATCCTTAACCCTACGGGACTGCCCACGAAAAAGAAATTCAGTTTATTACGACAAAAATATCAGGGAGGAGGTACGCAGACTCTAGCCCAAACCCCAACTCCAACGTAAGCCGATTCTATATTTCATATCCAATATGTTTGAAGACCTGCGTTGACTACTGACTCTCCCTCCAACCCATCATCAACAACAACAATCGAACCGGCGAGAGCGCCGGAGGCGTCGACCAAAACACAAAACAAAAAAAAAATCAACCAACTAGTGCCAGAGGCACCGGCCCTGTTTGCGACAGTAGTAGTGCGGGAGGTGCAGCTCACGAGGACCCCCCCTATCCATCATTACCAAAACAAGAAAAAAAAAAAAAGACAAAATCTCACCGCAGTGGGCCGGAAGCGTCGGCGTTGTGGACGACGGTGGTGCGGGAGGCGCAGTTGACGAGGAGCGGGGCGCACGGCAAAGCAGGGACGGTGACCCCTCCGCAAGCGTGCCCCCCCTGCTGCTCGCTGCCGACAGCGGCCCCGCCGACCGCAGGGACAGCCTGCGGGACGGATGGCCCGTGGTACAAACACACGCCATTGTTGGTACGACAGTGGTGTACTACCGCATACAGACTGTGGTATACTACCACAGACTTGAAATTCCTGTTCGTTTCGTTGAGGGTCGAAGGGCTGTTCCGAGTCAAAAACACGCCAGCGCGTGTGAACTACTGAGCTTCGGAAACGTCATCAGAGCTGGCAGCTGGCAGCCAGCTCTGTGGGCTGGTTCCTGCTGCCGGGTTTTCGTTCCATCGCGCATCACCCCTTGCTGACTTTGCTTCACATCGCTCTTGTGAGCTCACTCCGGGTGGACACTTACTTGCAAAATATGTATCATCACCGCATGCTGCTCGGGGAACCGAAGAAACGCACCGGTTATGGCCCAGCTGACGTTATGGATTCACTGCAAAAAAAAAAAATGGCCTGGACTATTTTCATAGAGTGGATTCTTTCGGTTACAATAAAACTTTCGATTACAGTAGGGGGGAAGGAAACAAGGCGGTGTGAAAAAGGCGGTATACCCAATGAAAGGCAGCCAAAATTTGCGCCCACAAGATTTCTTGTTCCCCCATGTTCGCCCTCTCTCTCACCTCGTCGGGGCCGCGCTTCAAAACCAACCAAAACCAACAACCCCGTCTTCCTGTTGTACTTCCATGTTGTTCGTTCTCCTTGCTGTGCAACCTATCCATCAAACACATTTTTATATTTTTCTTACTTCCCAAGTATTTCTGTTCCCCTTGTTCGCTCTCTCGCGCGCGCGCGCGTCGGGGCCTTGCTTCATAAAAGAAAAAAAGTGATATTATAGTTCCATGTTGTTCTTCCTCTTCGCTATGTAAACCAACAAGAACATGCTTCTTTTTCATACTTCGAAAGAGTTTTTTGTTTCCCCTTGTTCGCTCTCTCGCCCCCTCGGGGCCGTGCTTCAAACAAGAAAGAACAAACAGTGCTGTTAGTCCATGCTGCTCTTCTCCTCGTCATCCAACCATCAATGACACTTTTCTTTTTCATAGTTCCCAAGTATATCTTGTTTACCCTTCTCTCTCACTCACCTCGTCCGGACCGTGTCCTCCTGCGGTGGCGGTGGCGGTGGTGGCGGCGGCGGAATCGGCTAGGAAGATCGCGGAAGGCGAGGGGGGAATTGGGTAAACCACGTCGTTCACCGTTAGCGCGCCCATGAGGTACTGCGCCACCTCGCACACCGGCACGCGGTCTCTCTTCGTCCGCCTGTCAACGACGAAGACAACAGAGAGAGGGGTACGTAGGTTAAGGATTGGCAAGCAGCATGTGTGTATGTCAATAACTCGTGCATACAGATGTTCCCTGTCCGGCTGTCAGCGATGACGACAACATGGAGAAGGGTGAGCAAGCTTTGGCAAGCAGAACATGCATCAATACAAGGCTGTTTGGCGGCTTACGCCGCCACGCTGAGAGGAGCGTTCCGCAAGACGCTTGAGGCTCTTGTTATCGGCGTTCGTTGTTACTGGATGGCCGCCTCTTGTTGGTGTACTTTTCATTGCGCTTACTTGCGTGCGATAGACCGAAGGGGTGCGAAGGGATGCGTCCCGCGCGGAGTTCACAAATTGAACACGCGCACAGGCGAGCGTACATAATGATGCAGAAAGCACGAAGAAATCATGGAAACGAACGGCCGCAGGCCGTAGGTTCGTGAGGGGGCCACTGACTGAATGAGTAGGAAACCTCACGAAGTCCTCAACGAAGTGAATAAGCTCGAACTGTATCGCACGGAGTAGTACTAAAGTACATGAAGGATCTTAACAACTTACATCCGCTCCCTCCAGCAGACTACAGGCGTGCGAGCGCCGAAAGAAAGAGAGACTGGTCTAAAGCCCTGAGAGAGGCGCAGTTAAAAGAGATGTTGAATGTGTGGTGGATGGGGAGCAGAGGAAAGCGCCAAAAGGTTCCTCGAGCGAGCGAGAAAAGCGCGGGAAAACGGGAATGGTGAAAGCGAAAACAAAAACGGGAAAAAACAGTATGCTGCTGTGGGACATGTGAGAGGGAGAGACAGGCTGCTGTTGTTGTAAGAGCCGACGACACACTGGTATTCGAGACGGGAGAGACAGACTGGCACGAGATAATGTCACGTGTGTGAAAGGGAGAAAGGCTCCGTGCGACCGAGCCGGATGTGAGGAAGGAGCCAAACGCAATGAGAAGATATGAGAGAGAACGGTGAGCGGAAAACAACAGCGAGCTCCAAAGATAGATCTGGAACAGATGGAAATGAGAACACGGAGCCCTGTGAGAGCCCGAGAACACCCGGAATAGAGCCCTCTCAGCGTAGATCCAGGCACGACAGAGAGGGAAGCGACAGAGCGCCAGACCTCGTCCTTCGTGTGATCGGAGAGCCGCAATTATAAGTGTGCGGGGGAGGACAGAGCGACAGACGTCGTGTGGTCGGATAGTCGGAAGGACGGGACTATCCAGTCAGCAGTCTATCCAGAAGATATCGAATATATGTGCATGCTGCCTGTGTTTGCTCGGAAGAACCCCCTGTTGTTGTTGTTGTTGTTGCTGTTGTCTTCACATTAAAAAACCATTCCGGTCTCCGCTCAGTACCGTAAGAGTCGGACAGTTGGCACGGGCCGGAGAGATGGCACCGGTCGGAGAGATGGCCCGGGTTGCCATAAAAAACCCGGGAAAAAACATTTAACTCGATTTACGCACTGGGGTCGGTGAGATCGCACCTGGTGCGATCTCTCCGGCACCCAAACCCAAGATTGAACTCGTTTTCAGCTGCCTGAATGAGGTACATGTGCGTACCTTTTACACGTGGGGACGGAGTCAGCGGAGCGCCACTCCTTTACGTACGATTGGGTGGTCGCGGTTCACGCGGGATGCTAGTCATTTTCATATGTTTATTGGAATGGAAGTTGCCAACCGTACACTCAACCAAACACACAACGTACAAGGCGCACCCTCTACCCCACCTTACACAACCCGAAGCTATTGTACTTCTGCGTACGTACTGGTATCCGTAGAAGAAGACCGAAACGAAAGCGGGAACCAATTGACACCGTGTGTACTGGTACCACCCCCAGATGGAAACGATATCGTTAGGAAGAAGCACCTGCACCCTCTGACATGGCACAATCAATGGCTGTTTGCGTGGGCTCGCACTGACCGGCATCGTCTAGATTTTTTTTGTTTGCGCTATTTCGCCGTTTTTTGGGGGTAAATTTAGTCCATGTTGTATGTGTTTTTCGTCGCCTTTTTTCCGGCTCAGATATATATGCTTGTGTGTGCAGAAGACCGTGTTCGTTTGTGGGCACCTACACTGGACTATGGCACCGGGTTGCGTGCGTACAACACCTGTGTGCATTTCATCGGGGATCGCACCGGTCGGAGAGATGGCACCGGGGTGCGATAAAAAACCCGAGGTAAAAACATGTAAAAAACCAATCGCACCCGGTGCCAACTCTCCGACTCTTACGGTAACTTCTAATGTCCGTACTGGTCCAACTGACGCGGATACCTTCCGTGGATCCTGGACTCCCTGCTTGGAGATATTAAATGGACCCAAACTGAAAAAAAATGCACACAACAGAGTTTACAGGCAGCCACGCATGTACCGTAAGGTTGCGAGTCAGCGCACAAGGGGTGCGATCGATTTTCAAAGCGTAATTTCTCCAGAACCTGGAGGGTGCGAGCGCCAACTGATACTTCTCAGGAAAGCGCTCGATGAGATATTTCCAAAACCGCCCTATGTACTCCCCAAACCCAAAAACAATTAACTAAATTAAACACCCCCATATATGCCAAATATACCCCCCCCCCCGGTGTTTGCCATCGGGGTTGGGTTTTCGTCGCTTGGCAACGACGTTGTAAAACAAGCCCCCCACTCGGTGTTTGCCATCGGGATTGGGTTTTCGTCGCTTGGCAACGACGTTGTAAAACAAGCCAATTCACTTCGTGAACTCGGCAACCAGGTTACCGTTTTTTTTTTTTTACCTCGGTTTTTTTTTGGCGGTAACCATAATGGTGGTCGAGTAGATCATGTTGTGCGGGGTCGAGAAACCTCACTCCGCGCAACGGGGGATGATCGCACCACGTTGTGCTAAAATGGTCAAGCATCCTCGAGGCAGCTACACAGTGCTTACAACTGTCTCTGGAAGTGAAAGCACCAGAAAATAAATTAAGTCATACGTAGCTGTCATCCGTACGCAAGAAAGTAGGCACAAGATGCCGAACACCCTTAGCAGGATGCAGCTCACCCTTCATGCGACTCGCCAAATACCTCACGGCGCTTCGCGCTTGGTGATGTGAGAGCCTGGTCCGGTGAGAACCCGGCGTGCTCCGTCCCGGCTTTGTAGGGATGCGAGGTCAATGGTCAAACGACTACGGCATGCACGACTATGAGTACACCCATATATGCCAAACCCAAAAACAATTAATTGAATTAAACACCCCCATATATGTACCTAACATGATTTTGGACTGTGGTAACCTGCTGGTTGTGGAGAAATCGCGCTTTAAAAATCGTTCGCACCCCTGTGCGCTGACTCGCAACCTTACGGTATTGGATCACGCATGTATTGAGAAAGCACTACGCTGCTCTTTATTGTCCTGTTGGAAAGAACAGCGTGCCATCGTGTATACACCCCAACGGAACACGAAGAAGCTATTATGCATGTGAGCGTAGGGCGGCTGTGGAGGGAGTGTCTGCGCGGGGCACGAAAGGAGAGGGGAGCACCGAAAAGCTGTGGCAACAGGAACGAATCGCAAAGATTCCCCGGAAATAATCGGAGAGATAATACACAGAGACAGAGGGAGAGAGAGAGAGAAGGAGAGAGAGAGAGAGAGAGAGAGAGAGAACGAAAGAGAGCGAGAGAGACCGAGCCCAGAGAGAGACAAAACGAGAACTACTGTACCATGTACTCTGCTCTAGAAAGCACAGCGTGTTATACAGCTGAGAGAGTGTGATCATCAGAAAGAAATCAGGAACGGAAACAAAAAGTGGTATGTCTCTCAGCGGCCGGAATACTTGCTGTCCCGAAGAGCGGTCCGCTGGAAATGTGGCGCTTGAAGAGTGGAGAGCTCCTGGCCGAAACAAAACATGAATACGATTTATTCGTAAGATGGAGGGTGCTGGTAGGCAGTGGAGGGTGTTGTGGGCGGACTAGGAGGAGGGGGCGAGCGCGTGTGCGAGGAAGAGAGTGAGAGAGCTGCGCAAGTTGCCGAAGTCGGAAAGGCGGAGAATCGGAGAACGCAGGCCGAGAATCTTGCAGATGTCAGAAAAGCGGCGAATTGAAAGGCGCCGGTGGAAAAGCGGAAAAATTCATGACGGGCGCGTACTTGATGATGCAGGGTATGAGATACAGACAAACAGCAGAGACCTCGTGTGATCGCGAAGGAGTGCGTGAGATCCAGGCAGAGAGCAAAGCGACAGAGCGATCGACCTCGTGTAACGGGCAAGAGCCGGAAAGGAGTGCGTGGGTTCCAGACAGACAGCGAGCCAAGAGACAGACCGACAGCCCATGTGTGATCGGAGAGGAAGCGGAAGCATCCAGTCTATCTGAAAAGAGCCCGGTGTGTGGAATTACAATCCGGCCTGTGAGCATGAAATGAAAAGCGAGCCGGGACATATGAGAGACGAATAGACGAGAGAGAGAGAGAGAGAGAGAGAGGTTGATAGAAAGACAGACAGACAGACAGACAGACGTACACGAGAGAGACAGGGCGAGAGATGCCCCAAGGTCGAGAAGGTCGCACCGAGATGAGTGTAAGTTGGAGTGCAAAAAGGGTGAAAATGGTGGTTTGTGAGGGCCCGCAATAATCGGAATACTGTTCTCCAGAGCCCGAGAAATCGGAATGCAGGGCTGTCAGTGGCCCACAGAAAATGAATGGAAAGTGCCTAGAAAAATCGTAACTGATACGACCGTTATTTCGTGTACACCACAGATGTTCGCTCTTTGTTCGCCTGCTGCCAACGAACCAAACAACAGAGAGAGGGGTAAGTAAGCTTTGGCAAGCATATATCATACTTCGTGTTTGAATAGAAACATCTCTTGTTGGGCAGCATGCCAAACGCGAAGAGAGGGATGGTTAAACTTCGTCAGCATTATATACGTGGGATACATGTATTGCTCAGTATTTTCGGCACCAACAGGGAGTACACGGACAAGAACGAAATGACACCGCAGAGACACGGCAGTCACTCTCGCTGCTGCTCTAAGCGCCAAGAAAACAATCCAAGCATCACAAAAGGTAGGAGAGAAAAAAGAAAGAAGGAAACAATCAAAGTACAATAGAGGTAAGAGAGAAGAACGAAAAAAAAAATAAGATTCCAAGCATCATAATACTAAAAGACACAGAGACAGAGAGGAGACAGCACTCACCCGCCCTGGTCACCCCACAGCGGGCACAGGTCGGCAAGGCTCACGCCCGGAGCCCTCTCCGCCTCAAGACTCGCTCCACCGGTCAGCAAGAACCCGAGCGACTCGAACTCGTCCCTGGTTGTGAATAGAGTGCAGGGTCGAGGTACCGAGAGAGTCAGCCGGGGGATCGTCTGCTTCCGGTTAACAAGAACGCAAGCGATTCCAGCCAGTTCTCGGCTCGTTGTTAAATAGAGCTCAGGGTCGAGGTACCGAGAGAGAGAGAAGGCCAGGGGGGGTTGGTAGACGATATCGTGCTTCCGGTCAACAAGACCGCACGCGATTCCAGCTAGTCCTCGTTGTTAAAAAGAGTTTAGGGGCGAGGTATCGAGAGAGAGATAGACAGAGCCGGGTGGGGGAGGGGGCAGAGGTTATCGTGCCCGCTATCAAGAAGAACGCCGAGCGATTCGAACTCTTGCGTCATGTTAAGAGTCGAGATACGGAGGTCGGCAGACGATATCAGAAAGTACGACGTAGCCCCCCCCCCTC
>FN649728.1:5580504-5620582 GCA_000310025.1 Ectocarpus siliculosus | reverse complement strand
CCCTCCCCCCCCCCCCGCTGACACTAAAGGCCTGCACGCAGTACTCGGTGTTTCGATACTTGATGTTGCATTTTTGCCTCGTATTCACACGACAACACAACTCAAGGCTCGGGGAGGGTGCTCGAACTCCGGGTGATCCTTCGAGATGACAAAACAAGGCCGAGAACCAACAACAACACCCGTCTGGCGACAACACCCAGGGCAACCATGGCAGGCGCAGCAAAGGTCCAACAAACAAACAACAAAAAACTCCAGCGTGAACTTCCTCCTGCTGCGTAACCCCGGCTCAAACATCAAAAACACATGCAGTGGTGGGCAGTAGCCTTGGTGTGGTTTCTCTATCAAATAAACATGTTGGATAAAGAATGAAATCGGGGAAGTTGGGGTAGGGGTAGGGAAATAGGGTCTGCGTTTCCCCTCCCTGTTCTATACCCTCCAAATAGTTAATTCCTCGCGAAGGTGCCCCTTGGTGGGCTTCCGGGACTCCGCGATCCCGAATAGCACGGTTCCCGATATATATACATCGCGGTAATAATTCCTTGGCACAACAGCCTATCCTAGGACCTTCCCCCAATAGTTCAGGTATTACCTCGATATACTGCGGTGATCTTTGCCGGTCGCGGTACATAGGGACCACCGCCACTACCGTACACCAACGCGGCGTAGACTTTTGGCGTCAGCCTAAGAACACACCCTCTTCCATCATCTAGTGCTTCCCAGGGAGGGAGCGGACACCCAGCACGCCTGGCTCACCGTGACAAGTCCGGCTCGTCCTCCTCCTCCGACCCCGATCCCCCCGCACTCGCGGTGCCCCCGGATGTCGGCTTGCTCTCCCTTGTCAGAGCCGCCGCGCCGGCTTCCGCCACAGCCTTGCAAAAAAATACAAAGTATGGTCAACAACAACAGTCAAATGAGGATGGCATTTTGATCGGCAAGGTTGACGCATGATGTTTTCACCTGAAAATTGATTTGTAATGCTGCTATTGCAAGGCAAGCAAGGACCACAAGACGTCTGCAGCCACAAAATTTGGTAACCACACAACGTCTGAAAGGATGTTGTCGTCGCAGCACGGTTGGCACCGACGTATATTTTCATTGGTCAGCTGGTTAGCGCGGTCCATGCTAAAACACACGCACACAAACCTGTCGCCTCTCCTTCACGGGGTCCAGATCATGGCCAGTTAGACGTATTTTCTGTTGTATTCAGCTGCAAATAAGACTGACGTATTTTCAATGATGAGCCGACTATTTAGCGCGGTCGGTGCTAACGGAAAAAAACGCGCATGCACCCACGCTGAGACATGCGGTTTTTTGTTCTCACCTGGATAGCGTCGTCCATGCTAACAAAACACAACCCACACAAAAAAAAAACTTATTTTCATTGGTCAGCCGATTCTCGCGGTCGACGCCAACACACAAAACACACACACACACACTGAGGTATTTTCACGTATTTTCATTGGTCAGCTAGCTAGCGCGTTCGACGCGAACAACAAGTACACACACACAACACCGAATTTTCATTGGTCAGCCGATAAGCGCGGTCGACGCCAACAGACACACATTGGCGTCTTTCCATTGGTAGCGCGGTCCATGCCATAAAAATGAAAAAAAAAACACACACACACGCACCTGCGTCTGTTGCTGCAGCGTCTTGGACGATGTCGACGACGCCGCTGCGAGGGAAGCGAGAGAGGCAGGGGTGGCGAGCAGGGCGGCCGGGTGGCTGCTGGCCAGCCTCAGCAGCTCGTGCAGGTGCCGCTTCACGAATCCCAGGCGGTGGGCTTCGTCTGAGGTCCTCGTGTGTAGCCGCATCGACCTCGCCCTGGCAAGAAGCAGAAAAGGAAGAAAGGAAGGAGGGGAGAGCGCCACCGAAGGATGTTCTTGGATGTCAAAAGAGTTGAGAAAAATTATTCTCGGCCACTCCCAGCAATGCGATTTCATGAGATATCCTATGCATACCATCCAGCAACAAGGAACTAATTCATCGACCGTCTACGGAAAGAATATTGTCGGGTAATTGGAACTATTCAGCTGGTACTGCTTTTCCCACGATTATCTTGTTGATCATAACGGCACTCTCCTAAAACAAACGTAACATCGTCATCATCATCCTGCGTTCAGTTACAACGTATTAGCTGGTCCACCCGCCCATCCGTTAGACTCTCTCCCCCCCGCCCCACACACACACAACATCAACACCACCATCCTTTGCACAACGACCACAAAACATCATCTCGCCTTGTCGGCGACACGGGCGACGTCGACGGGAACATGTGAATCCCCGCTGCGGCAGCTGCCGCCGCCGACGTTCCGGTGCCGAAGCCCCGTGGGGAAGAGGGTGCCGCCAGAGAGTTGGGAGAGGTGGCCCCTCTGCCGTGCGCGACCCTTCCCGGAGAAATGGCAGGTCCTCCAGCCCTATAGTACGGGGCGGGGAGGGGGGGGGGGGGGTGTACTCATAGTCGTGCATGCCGTAGTCGTCGTTCGACCATTGACCTCGCATAGTTGCTGCAAGGTTGATTAACGTTGTGAGGTTATTCAAAATGAATGGTTATCAACGAAAATTGGTTTGGGTATGGCATTCGTGGCATTCGAACTAGAACGAATGACAGCAGCTACAACGGCAGATATCATTTTGTCGTCACCAACGCCAGCAGCAACAACGCCAGCAGCAGCAGCAGCAGCAGCAGTAGCAGCAGCAGCAGCAGCAACGACAACACTGACAGCAGCAACAACGACGACGACATCCGCACACAACGATCATCAACGACAGCAGCAGCAGCAGCAACAACAACGACAACATCGACACAACCATCACCAACGGCACACCACCAACACAACCATCACCAACGACAGCAGCAACAACGGCAAGAGCAAGGTACCTTCTGGGGCTGCCCCCTAGTGCGGCCGCTGCCTCCTCCGAGGGCCAAACGCTGTCCGCCTGGTGTGCTCGTTGGGAAGCCAGCCTTCTCCCACACGAGCCACGGACGGAACGACACAGTTGAGGAGGGGGGGCTCGTGAATCAGGGTACAGGATGATGGGAGGGGGGGGGTACTCGGGTGTCTGGTCCTCCGGCTACAACCCAACAGTTCTACATCTGGAAAATCGGAATCCCGGATGCTGGACAGGCTGAAAATGACAAGAATCGGTAAACTGCATGGACACGAGACGGAAAACAAGTACAACAGGAAAAATGATCGTCCATTCCATTCACACAAGACGTGCCGATGCTATGGACCAAAAGCAGGGAGACAGCAGTGACCGGCAATTCGGCCAGAAACAAACACACAAAGCACCGTATACATGCCCGTCCGAACAAACAACAAAAGAGACCCTCTTTAACAACACGCGACGACCGGTGATCGATTGAACAGTCATAAAAAGAAGAACACACACAGTATGCCTTCAGAATCGTTTTCTGTCTTCAGCCGAACGGAGACTGACATATTTTCATTGGTCAGCCGGAGGTTAGCGCGGTCGATGCCAATACCGCCGTAGGTTGCACAAGATATCACACCGCCTGGACGGAATTCCAAAGCTTGGTGACGCGGCAGGGAAAGCAGTGACGGTGCCGAAAATCGCGGAGTTGGAACCGTCCCGTCGAGAGTTTTTCCGAACACGTACCGTTTGCCTCCGGCATCTTCTTGGTCGTGGAGTAATCGAGCTTTGAAAATCGGTCCAGGGGGTGTGGTATGTCACCTACGGCAATTCATTAAGAAACACATGCAGAAGAGCAAAAAAAAAAAAAAATCCACACCTACTCTCCTAGTTGTGTACCTGTGGTTGGTCGAGTCCGTGTGCAGGTGAAGGAACAGGAAGAGCCCCAGCTGTGACACGCTGAGCTGTACCGACTGAACCTTGTCTTCCTTGCCCACCCCGCTGGACATTTTCTCCGTAGACCCCAACCTGAAACGCCAGTCAGCATGAGAGAGCCGAAAACACCGACAAACGCTATGTGGTCATTCATTCACGCGGTGCTTGACATTCGTCGGGGGGCGTCAAGGGACTAATATTCCAGCGGTGTCCGGTTCACAGACGTCAATAGATAACAGTAGTGTCAGTCAGGCCCATCCCCCTCTGAAAAACTCATCACAAAATTCAATTAATTTGCGCACCGAAAAGCTATGTTGAGAAGGCAAACGCAGCAAAAAAACACCGACCAGACACCCTACGCTGTTGTAAAGGAATTCATTCACGTGGTGCATGGCGTTGGTAGGCCGGCGTCAAGAGACTATTACAGCAGTCAGGTCCATCCCTGTCTGTCTGAAAAGTTAATAACAAAAAGTTCAAATAATTGGCGCAACGAAAAGCACTATATACTGAGAAGGCACATGCACACTCATGGCCGATGGTTCGTGCATGCCGGAGTTGATCGAAAGAAGCGAACCTAGTGCACGCGCATGGCTTTCCAATTGAGAAGGGGTGGTTGTTTGCCCCTGGAGAGGGAAACGCCAACTGCGGTTCACAGTGTAATACCGCGCAGCAGCAAGCAGCGCGCGCGTGCACAAAAACATACTCAGGGATGCAAATACACAACACTTCCCCAAAAAGCAGCAGGGGCAGCGTGCGGGGCGCACAAAGCATGCATGGAGAAGCTCCACAGATGTCACACCTGGGGCTATGGCATTGGTACATGCAGAGCATCTCCCAGAAGAGCTTTGCCGACGGTTCCGACCACTGCAGGACTCGCCATCCCTCGGTGATCCACGTGGTGTACCTAATAAGTTGATTAGTTTTTTCAGCATGACGATAAGAAGAGAGGAAAAGAAAACACAGACAACCTAAACTGCAAAATTTACTCCAAAATAATTATGTTCTCGCCATCTTCACCATGATATGCATCCTTTGAGAAACCCTTTTTCACAATCGAACATGGCTGCTCTCTCAGTCTTTCCACTATCATATAATTTTCGGTTTACTCAGCAACCACGGCAATCAACGATTCAGTCACTTCAGACCAAGGTTTAACAAGCAGTTAAGGAATGGCGGTGTTGGCGTACCACAACCAGTCAAAGGAATGATGGTGTTCGAATGCTAAAGGCATTCCAAAACAAAACAAAAAACGAAAAAACACGCCCCTGAGCCTGTTACCCACTGGGGGAGATATCGCTGTATGCTGCTTGGGGAATTGCATAAACACAGGTAATAGTTCTCCGCTAGCGCAATGGATTCAATACCAATTCATCCCAGACCCTAATCTGATGGCAATGTGCGTTCATCCCTATATTCTGGCGCCAGTCAGGTATTTCGGCGTATGTATCTGGCATGTCAGCCGGGGTCGCGGGTCACACAAGAGCTTTTTTCATAGAGATAGATTTATTGTGATACAATAAGAAAAAAAGACAACACCTCGCAAACCATAGAAAATCTGCCGCATGTTTTCCCCACCTGACAGTGTCCGGGTTAACCTCGCGCACCGCCTTCAGCAGCACGAAAAGCGGGGACGGTCCGGCCGCCGTCCCCGGCCCGAGATTCCTCGCCGGCGAGAGTGGAACTCCCGTCGCCCTCAGCGGCAGCACCCCGTCGAAGACCTCGTTCCGCAGCCACAGCCGCGTTGTAGTGGACATTGTTCCGCCGCTTGCCTCCCTTCACTATTATTGGTTAATTGGAATGGTTCCGCCGCTTGCCTTCCTTCACGGCACCTATTGGCTGATGATTGGAATGGTTCCGCCGCCTTCCGTCACCGTACTACTTTTGGCCGATTGGTTGCGTTCGCCTTCCTTCACCGCACTACTATTGGCTGATTAGTTCCGCCGCGTTCCTTCACGGCACCTATTGGCTGATGACTGCAATGGTTCTGCCGCCTTCCTTCACAGCACCTATTGGCTGATTGGAATGGCGATTCTACCGCCTCCAGGTGTGTGTGTGTGTGTAGCAAAACGGCCCCCCGAAAAATCCCTCCTAAATAGATTGCTTGGCTGCCAGAGAGCTGTCACGAAGACGGCTGGCTAGCCCGTTGCGGTCTTCGTCACTGTCCGCCGTACGACCTTAACTTCGACGACAGAACGTGGAGAAGAAGACAAGCGGGGTGTTGGTGGCCCAGGTTGCCTTCTTCCGCGCAAGAGCAGGGATATGGCCTGCGAGGACGGCACGCGGAAGGTGGGGGGGGGGGGGTGTACTCATAGTCGTGCATGCCGTAATCGTTTGACCATTGACCTCCCATCCCTACAAAGCCGGGACGGAGCACGCCGGGTTCTCACCGGACCAGGCTCTAAGGGGGGGGGGGGGGGGGTACTCAGGGGAGGGGGCACTTGGAATGGAGCGACTATGAGTGTGTGAGCGCATCATGAGCGTGACATTAATACTTTGAAGTATTTTCGTTGGTTGTGACCAGGGTTACAAACCCCGTCCCTCACCCTCTACCTGTGAGCGTGGAACACGAGCCAGACATAAAGAGGATAAAACACGAAATGCAACAACACCAGTGAGTGACACCAAGCAAGGACCAGGGGACTTGCTCCCTTCCCTTTTATTCGGGTATCAAGCCATCGACGACCCTGGACGGAACAGGCTTTCGCTGAATAGTTCCGCTGGCATTGAGAGCCCGACAGTTGGACACAGGCCAACTTCCGGGCTTGGCATCCCCGCTGCGGTGAGCCATTCCCAGGGGACCGCCGCCGACCGTAGGTTGCTTAAGACACCACACACCCTGGCCCACCGGTTTTCCAAACCTCGACACACGTGTCGGCGCCTAAGAAAACTTGCCATATTTATTTGTTTTTGTGTAAAAAAAAAAATCCTGGAATCATATCCCGGAACAGCCTTTTCTTTTTCTTCAGCTATTCTGCTACAACTCTCGCTGTAGTGCCGATACCAAATCGTGCACATCCTCCGCGCGCTGCGCACATAAAAAAGACGCGCATACCCCAACTCCTGTCAGGTTTAGTCCACGCTGTGTCTCAGACCAGCGGCGTTTAGGCCAGTTGCGTGCTTCCATGGCTTGGCTTCTGTGATGGCATTTTCGGAGGTAGGCTCATGATCGTCTCCGAGGCGCCTACATTTCACCGCTCTGCTGACTGCTTGGTTTGAGACTTGACCTGGGTCGACTTTCGCAGGCCGACTGCGATGGCCGTGGTTGAGATCCCAAATCGTGCACGCCATGCATTCGTTCTATGGTCTTTAACCTCTAATCTATGGTGGAGCATCGGCCGAATTGGGGAACCGTAGCGTTCAGGGTGCCTTCCTATAGGTGAAAGTTGCTTCCAAGAGCTGAAAAGGTTGCCTGCAGAAGGAGAAATCAGGTTTAACTCAGACGTGATCGTGAGGCATTTCTCTCGTCCAAGGCAAAATCAAAAGGAGGAAAAACAAAGCTCTGCGACGGAGGGTACATGACCTGCTTCAGGTGCCCGTCTACATTGTTGGTGGCACGTCAAGGTCTGTGTGAGGAGCACGAGGTGGTGGATGAACTGGGCTCAGCGATTGCCCAATCTGGGGTGAGAATGAAACAAAAAAAATGGCCCCCGCTGAAACATGAGTTTTTGTCTGTTTTCTTTTTTTCAATTTCTTTTAGGCGGCAAAACACGTGTGCGAGTGAGTATATATACTCCACGACGACAACGATTTGCAGGGGGTACTGTAGTTTGCAAAATATACGTACCACACACACACCCTTGTGGAAGAATTTTCGAAGCTCGAGGTAAGCACTCCACAACGAAGAGATAATATTTGCGAAACGAACAGTTTTCGGCAAGCTCTCGACGAGACAGACGGTTCCAACGCCTCCCGCCATTCTAGGCATCCTCAGCAGTGTAACTGATGTAGAGCAGACCGGGCTTTTGGAGCATCGGTCCAGGGGGTGGGTTGTCGTACACAACCTTCGTACCTCCCGGAACACAGCCTCCCTGGAGGAAGGCCTTGCCCCATTCTGCTTTATTATTTTAGACAATGCTCCCCGTCTTGCGTGAGCATGCAAGTATGCGTATTTTTTTGTTTGCCCCTACTTATGCACCTTTTCGGAGGGTGTGCGCCACTTAGGCCTTTCCCTGTCCGTTACAAAGTATGCTCTTTTGATGTGGAAATCCTGGGGCGGCGAGAAGAGACGCAGCACTCAAAATGCCAACTTTGGGCGGCACGCTGTCCATCCCACTCAAGCAGTACAACGCACACGACGAGATACACAGCGTGGCCAGGATGGAGAGGAAACAAGGCTGTGACAACGTGACAACCTCCTCCCCCGAGGGAAGCAACTAAAACAGAGCCCTGGGGGGGGGGGGGGGGGGCTAGGCAACGGTCTGCAAGCAATGCCGATGCCGATGGTTGCTTAGTCTCCGCAAATTCTCTCCGTGGTTGGTGCGACAGCAGCGCGGATATGTACGTACGTGCACCGACGGTCTTCAGTGGCCTGGGAAAGCTTTGGCGATGTGACTGCTGTATGCGTTACTGTTGCTGGGGTTGAATGTTGCGACCTCGTGTGAGAGGTTTGCGAGAGATATAGGTAGCAGGTCTATTTCCCCTAGTAGCGGGACAAATCGCCGTTCCAAGGCCTGTGGCCAAACACCTCACGAAAAAAACATGTCCTCGCTGAACTTTCTTCGACGACGACGAAGGGGAGCACAGAAAACCTCACACCAGCACATGGAAAGCGGCAACCACCAACTCGAATCTCAACGTACCAGCACAAAACCAAGCCCATTCTTTTGTACACCCCGCCCCATCCACTGCGATACCTCCTCTCGATCGCTGCGGCTGCGGCCGCAAGCGCACACCCGGTGTTCTTCCTACTTTCAGCAGTCAGTGATAATCACACAAACGACTACTTGCCAAAACAAAAAAAAAAGCGCCGTTCACAGCAGGCAGGTACTAACGCAAAACTCCGTCCGAGCAGAACCTTACCAGCTGGAAAGCGCCAACCTCGAACCAGATCCTTCTTTCCACGAGACAGCCAGCAGCACGACTGCCCTTCCCTCCCGTCCTCGCCGACCCTGCAATGCCAGCTCACCTGTTAGCTTTGCAGGCCGGTCCTTAGGTCCTTCCTCACCTTGCTCTAAAAAGGTGTCAAGGCTTCCCGAACCAATGGAAACCCTACGTGAAAAAAAAAAAGATCCGAGCAAAGGATCAAAAAGGATCCGGGAGACCTGCACCAGGCGCGGAACGAGGTTGAGCAGCACGGACGCGGACACGCCGAGCAACACCACCCGTCTTGCTTGCTGAACAAACTCATTCGCCTCTACACACGTGATTGCCCTTGGGGTCTCGTCGTCGCAACAGTCGAGTCAGTCTGCTGCGTGAGATATCGGACGTTGCGGCGTGTGTGTGTATGCTGCTCCGCTCAGGCGGCTGCTACCGCGGGGCTACACCTTGTACCAATTCTGTCGTTGTAGTATGCATACATTGGCGATATTTTCCTCTCGGTAGTATGGTTGGACGTGCATCATATCAAGTACTATGTTGGTTCTGGACCTGGACCAATGTCAACAACCGACTGCACTCACTCCCGCCGTCCTTCGCGGATGTGTCCTCTGCAAACACGCTCGTTCCGAACCCACGCCGCACACCGTTCATGATGGGTGGGCCGTGGTGCACATACATGCGCGTGCGCTTTGGCAGCGAATAGCTCGCGTATGTACGAGCACCGGCGGGCACCTCGTGGCTGATTATCCCGTAGCGCCCGATTTGAGACCCTCTCCGAATGGTACACTGCTGCTGTTCGTAAAAGTGCGAGTCATAGCATATACACACCCCAGCAGGCCGACTTTCATAGCTATAATATGACGACTGCCCCGCAACCAAGAGAGTGCGAGAACTGAACGTACGTGTAAGGGAGAGCTACACAGTTTGAGGTGAAGGCTACGGAAGGAGCTGTATCTGGACGGAGCCACAACAAGCATTGGTACAGCACGAGCGCCAAAGCCCGGGGCTGCATCATATGCATCCCATCGTATACTGGTTTCCCCATCATCCTGTCTCACGTAATAGTCTTGCGTATCGCGTTCATGACAACACCGTCGTCGTCCGTCCACGCACCATCCCGCACCACCACAACGACACCGCCTAAAAACAGAAACATACACATCTTCTCAAGAGCGCCAGCACGCTTGACTTGTGAGAGGTAAGTTGTGCTGCCGATCCGTCACCCAACAAGTTCGCACCACCCAACTTACGGAGGTGGCGTGAGGGAAGCATGTCAGCGTCTCCGTCTTACGCCGAGGGCGCAGGCCCCAACCTGAACACTTGAAAAAAAATACGTCCTCTAAACCACATCCGACACAAACGCACCTTCCCCCGCGTCACCCTCCCCCGGTCCGTACCGCTGGGGTGGGCGGGCTTGACTCAAAAAATGAAAACAGCAGCCTCCCCGCCCGACAGGCGAGGAGGAGGGAAAAGCGACGGAGCCAAATGAAGCTAGAATTTACCTGGGCGTCGTGCGCCCGGTGCAATGCCCCCTCCCCCGGCAACGGCCACGCGCGCCGTTGTTCTAACGGCATATGTACCGGATGCATATTCCGCGTTTGAAACAGGCCGCCATGCTTGTTAGCAGTCAGGCAGCCACGAACGTTCCTACGGGTGGTAGAAGTATATATGGTTCAACTTTCCTATGTCTATAATGTCTGCAACGGGCTATGTGCGACGCGTCAATGGGGTCGACTATCGTTGGTGTCTATTGCAGGTTGCACCCAATCCAACGCTTGGGGCACCTCTGCCCATAACTGCTGTTGGGTGCTATTGTAACGCTCGAGGAGGCCATTTCGATACGGGCTATTGCCGCAAGCGTTGAATGGATCGACAACTACAGTCAATTCAAACGCCTCTATAGCACCGATTAACCATCTTTACTCATAACGGTTGAACGCCGTCTCAGGCGACGCTTCCGATACGGGCTAAAATGCGTCAAACCAATCGGCTTTGGTCTAAACGCCTAGATTATCGACTACCGTCTAAACGTCTAGATTCCATCAAATACACACGCTTTCAACACGTCCATGCTTAGACGGTTGAGTGCCATTCTAACGCTCCAGAAGGGCCGCAACACCCGTGGCGAAAGCCTTCTTTGCTCCGGGGGAGACTGCCTTCTTCCCGAGGTAGACGTCAACCATCGCGCTCGAAAGCGGCCCGCTGGAAAAGAAACAGGGGGGGGGGGGGGGGAGTACTCATGTTTCGCATGCCTTGGTTGTTACACCATAGCCCACTCGTCCCCGGGAGGACGGAGGACCGATCACGCATGGCCAATCGCTCCATATCTTTGTGCCAAAGGTGGCCCAAGAATGTGTCCCCTATCCTATCGATACGAAGGGGTATGTGTGTGCACTCATGTAGACGCATGCCGTTGTCGGTAGACAATAGACCTCGCGTCCCTACAATGCCGGGACCAAAGAGATAAACCAGTTTTTCGCCGGCCAAGGACAAGGTTCACAAGCGTGAACCAGAGGCTCGTCATCATCCTTCCGTTTGATGTGCCAAGCCAGATACTCCGATGGGTTGATTGAGTATCCCGGCGAGCCACACGTGTCACGTTCGTTACGCACAACAAAAAGTAGCTACATCCGCTTCGTGCTCGTACAAAGCAGGCGCACCACCACAGCGAAAACGCCGACTCGTGTGTGATACACGTCAAAGTACAAACTGCTCATGTGCGTCAGGTGGAAATCCTTTCGGGTATCCACTCTAGGACCGAAGCCCACAACCTCAAAGGGGGGGGATGTACTCCGATGGGTTGATTGAGTATCCCGGCGAGCCACACGTGTCACGTTCGTTACGCACAACAAAAAGTAGCTACATCCGCTTCGTGCTCGTACAAAGCAGGCGCACCACCACAGCGAAAACGCCGACTCGTGTGTGATACACGTCAAAGTACAAACTGCTCATGTGCGTCAGGTGGAAATCCTTTCGGGTATCCACTCTAGGACCGAAGCCCACAACCTCAAAGGGGGGGGGGGGGGGGGGGACCCCTAATCCTGGATGCCGTAATCCTTTGACCATTGACCTCGCATCCCTACAAAGCCGGGACGGAGCACGCCGGGTTCTCACTGGACCAGGCTCTCACATCACCAAGCGCGAAGCGCCGTGAGGTATTTGGCGAGTCGCATGAAGGGTGAGCTGCATCCTGCTAAGGGCGTTCGGCATCTTGTGCTTACTTCCTTGCGTACGGATGACAGCTACGTATGACTTAATTTATTTTCTGGTGCTTTCACTTCCAGAGACAGTTGTAAGCACGGTGTAACTGCCTCGAGGAAGCTTGACCATTTTAACACAACGTGGTGCGATCATCCCCCGTTGCGCGGAGTGAGGTTTCTCGACCCCGCACAACATGATCTACTCGACCACCATTATGGTTACCGCCAAAAAAAAAAAAAACGAGGTAAAAAAAAAAAAAACGGTAACCTGGTTGCCGAGTTCACGAAGTGAATTGGCTTCTTTTACAACGTCGTTGCCAAGCGACGAAAACCCAATCCCGATGGCAAACACCGAGTGGGGGGAGTCAAAGGGGGGGGGGGGGGCAAAGAACAGCACTCCGCGTGATGGGCGGCAAGACCATGTGCTACCTGCTTCATACACACTCCAAAAAGGTCCTCTACAACAGACCCACCAGCGAGTGGCTGTAGGGCCCCCCTTCGAAGGTGACGCCACAAACACGGTACCATTTTCTGTTGTAAGAACGACGACAACCATGTTGTAAAATAGGGGTGTGGTATGTGCGGGATACATGGGCACCGCAATCGCGACATGAATCTACGACATCTCCCACACCTACCTCTTGATCGTGCCAGCGTCCTTCCCGTTGACGCTCACGCACAGCGCCCCCGGCTTGCAAACGAAGCCGAACTGCATGCCCTTCTTCGCCGCTCCCTCCTTTCCCACGGCCTTCAGCAAAATGTCCTGAAACGTGTAGGGGGGAGGGGCGGGCACTCATGTAAACGCATGCAGTCGTTAGACCATTGACCTCGCATCCCTACAATGCAGGGACGGAGCTGAGACGGTGTGTTTAGAAGAGTAGTAGTGGGTGGTCTCCTCAGACCTCGGCCAGTTTCGACCAACCCTATGGAGGGTGTTTTACTGCAAAAAGTGCCGCGAAAAAGGGTCGAAAATTCAAGGCGACAACCATGCGAACGCACAATCGGAGAGGGACCAATTCGCGACTTTTTTCGCGCACTCAAAAGATTAAGATTTACATACATACAAAGTGGTCTGGCAGCATTCGCCGCCCCGCTCAATAGACCTCGACCTCGCCAACTACATGCATACATGCGGAGTGCGGAGATGAAATATGATTGCTCTGCCACATGACATTGACTGGTGTTGTCCCAAACGTACTTGAGCCACACAACTGAAATGAGCGGCGCCGGCTAGAAAGGGTTGAGCAACAAACCGACCAAATCTTTGGAGCTACCGCTGTATACTGCTATGCTGGCGTCATCAGCAGCCAGAAGCGGCAAGAGGCGAGAGGCACCGCGGAGAGCGCAGAGAGAGTCAGAAGAAGTGCCGCCTATCACGTGAAAAAAGGAAGGACTTATGTGTTGGCGTATACCGCTGTAATAGTACGTAATCTTAGTGTCCGCTCGAGATGGAGATGATGAGCGGGCTCGCCGAGAGCGCTATGAACCATTATTAGCCGTGCCAGATCGACTGAGGCGTCCGCTGACCGGTTCGTCCGGTTTCCACGAACAAGAGAGACAGAACCACCAGTGAAGCATTTGGTATTAGGTAGCATGTGAGAACCGAGGCGGAAGGATTAACGGAAAATATCAGAAAGCTCCAAAGATCCCGGGTGATGAGATGCGATGGAAATAAATTAAGAAAACACAAGACAGGCCAGCTGGTGTTGGGCAGGGGGGCTGCCGTGGTTGTCCAGCCAAACTTATGGGGAAACCAGCCAATATCGGAGGGTCTCTTTTGATGACGTGGTGACGTCGTGAGGACATGCATACATACGCTTACGTAGTGAACGAATAGCAGGCAAGGCGCGCTCTACCAAGAGCACGCCTGACCCACGCCAGCTTGACATTGAATATTGGTGTCATGGTGCGTCGCGGTCGCCGCTCAGTCAGGCAGGCAGATGATGGAAAATAACCGTTGTCCTTCATTTTGTGTCAAAAACAAGAGAGAGGAGATGAGAGAGAGAGACACACACATATCCTACATGTACACACACGCAGCCTCAACGGCAGCAACAACAACAACCTGCAGCCTCCCGACGTCTCGACTCGAAAGGACTACCCGTACTCCCCCACAGATAACGGGACAGCCCATAAACTACCCGTGGAACTGTTTACTGCTGTTCGTTCGTCCGTGCTTGCTCGCGACGGCACCAGAGAGAGAGCGAGAGGGTAGGGGGGGAAATAAGTGTGCAGCAGCAGCAGCAGCAGCAGCAGCAGTCGCAGCAGCAAGCAGTAGCAGCAGCAGCAGCATGCAGCGGTATATATGGAGGCGCAGCACAACAAAAATCGTCAGGGCAGTGCTCGAAAGCTTTGGGGGCTGGCGGTGATGCTTGCTGCGAGAGAGGAGGGAAGCAAGGCGGATCAGAGACGAGAGACACAGGAGGGGGAGAGGGGGAGAGGGAGAGAGCAGTCTGATCGTCTCGGAAAAAATATGTATATACTTGGGGCTCTGGAGCCCCAAACATGATTTGTTCACGATTCATGTATTTTGGCCCAAAAGTGTCCGCCGTTTTAAAACTCGATTCATCCCCTTTTCGGGATCTTCCACTGGATGTATGCATGTTTTTTAGTTTTAAATAACTCTATTAATAATACAATCGGAACTGAGAGAAGCCCCGCCTCCAGAGGGTTGAAGTTGAACGTACATACTACATGTGGAGAGTCCGACGCGTGAAAGACAGAGAGGGAAGAAGCCCTGTGCAAAGCGTGTGAGTTGAGTTACACGATGAGGAGAGGAAAGGAAGGGTGGAAACGTCCTCCATCGAGAAAAAAGCGGAAAAGAGGTTAAACGGATAATAATGGAGTGGGAGAAGCGGGAAAACAAAAATAGAGGCCTGTCAGCGGCCGACAGAGACAGGAATACAGGAGTAGCGGTTATGTACGGTTTAAGAGAGGGTCCGGACGTCGGGATAAGCCAATTTCCCGCTCTAAAAATCCGGCTTTCTCTAATACCGTCTTTGCTACGGTATAAGAGAATATTATCTTAATCCATATGTCGCTTTTAAGATAATATTCTCTTGTATCGTGGCAAAAAATCGAAAGGCCGTCAATGGTGGACGCCCCTCGTCCCAATAATATGCTGTAAGAGGTTAAGGAGAGCGTGCATCATTCATGTCACGTAACGCTGCAGGCGTCAGCACCTTTGGCTAGCTCCAAACACCGCTCATTCTGTTGGTTGGCGACCATTTAACCCCAAGCACGTGGTTTCGCACTTGGTACCTGGGTTGAGAAAATAAATCATGGTGTCGTGCGATACTATTTACTGTACATTTTATGCACGTGGATGAACTCGGTAGTTTCGTTGAGTTGTACATACTTGTGCTTCTCGCTCGCACCTCTTCCAGAACGACAACACGAGCCTACGGATTCACCAGCACCCAAGAAAAAATTCACTCACTCACCCGCTGAACCACTCCTACCCCGCCCATCCCCTGCGCACACCACTGCAACCAACCCCAATCCCATCCATTTGAAGCCCCTGGCGTGTTGTCGGGGACAGCTGCGCATCGACTGCCCGCTGCGCAAGGCATGGTGTCTGTGGCTGTGTGTGTGTGTTGTGTGATGTCCACGTGGTTTTCCAGATGTTCGATTTAAGAGGAAGTCTCAGAAATAAAGAGAAATTCTCTCATGAATCCGGTTTAAGAGAAAATCTCTCTGAAACCCATTCGGTCGGGACAAGCCGATTTCGCTCTCTTAAATTCGTACTCTTAAACATTTCCCCCTAAACCGTAGCCGCTACTACTGTAGAGGCCTGCCAGAGCCCGAGATAAAATGCTGCTTGTCAGAGAGAAAAATCTACAAGTGAAAGAAAGATACTTCAAGCGTGGCTCCACTCATCCCACCAAAAACAATCAAAAGAAGGCAAAATGCCTCCTCACTTCCACCACAAAACATCCCCCCCCCCCGAACGTGATCAGCCCCCTCCCAAACCAAGCATATATTCAACCCTCGTGAAGGAGGGCGGCGCACACATCACACCTGAAAGCTGTCGAGCGGCTTCTTGGAGCCCGAGATGCGCGGCTTGACGCTCTCCGCGAGCGCGCTAACCATCTTCTCCGTCCCCACCTCCCTCGCCATCTTGAGCACCTGGTGAGAGAGGGCACCACCCGAAAAAAATCAACGTCCCTTCAATTCCGGCAAATTCTTGTGAATTATTTTTCTGGAAGAAGGTCGTGTTCTCCCACGTATTGATTTATCACCACGAAGTACATATCGTAGGGGAAGAGAATCTGGGCCCGTAACGGGGGGGGACACGTCACCGCAGGAGGGGCAAACAACGGCAACAGCACCAGTAGGTGACGTAAGATACCACACCCCCTGGACCGAATTTCAAAGCGAGGTCTCCGCGGCGAAGAGGGTCAACAAATCAAACTGTACGCTTTCGGAAGGTTCTGGACGAGATGGTTTCAACACCGCCATTTTGGACCATCCCTCTTCTCTGCCGTGGAGCAGTTGAGCATTTGCAAAGTCGGTCCAGGGGACGCGACAGCTAGTATTACCTACAGGTAACAGCAACAGTAGCGGCGAGGACAGCAGCTACAACATCGGCGCAACCTTCCGGCCCAGAACCGCTGCAACGTCAGTACACCAAGCGAAAACAACCACGTGGACGGTAGACGATCAAAACAACAGCAGCAGCGCAACAACCTACAGCCATCGCAACAGACAGCAACAGGGACAGAGACTTTCGGCAAACATGAACATCTTTCGCCACTGCTACCCCATTTGCCGAACTTGGCTTCAAATACCAAGAACTTCACCGGGAGTTTCATAATGCTTTAACACCGCACGGTAACACCGCATGGGCTCGACACTGCTGTTGTTGCATGACTTCACACACCCCGCACTGCTGTGCAGCAGGGAGAGCGGAACGACAAGCCGGTATCACGACCCACACATACCATCGTCTTCTCAAAGTTGGACTTGGCCACCCGCGTGAAAAAGCCGTCGTTTTTTCCGAGGGACTCTCCGTCTTCGCCCCTGGCGGTTCCGTTAATTCGTGTGTGTGTGTGTGGGGGGGGGTTAATACGCCGAACGTTCGGTACGCAGAAAAGCAAAAAAATAATATCGATGGCCATAGTTATAGTTGCGTGCAAACACGGCTGCTGCGAAGGCGGCTGTGGTGAACAAGGATTTCTCCATGGACAATCGCTGTGAGGATATGATGCCAATTATAAACTCGGAGATACATACACGTAGTGGCCAAACCCCTCCAACCGTGTAGTACACTGGACAGAAAAAATATGAGCACGGAATTCCGACAGGAATCGCTGCTCGCCGCGAACTCTTCAAGCAGGTCCACCCCACTCATTCCAATTCTTGTGTTTCGGAAAATTGTGTTGTACTGGCACTGGATTACAAATCTTAAACCAGTTGTACCAAGCAGTCCCGATCTATGACGCTCTCCTGCTTTACCCATAGACACCGCCCCTTCCAATCTTCAACATCACGCCCTACCCCCCGTTTAGTTAGCCCGGATACCCATGGCATAATTGCTTGGGCACAGCAGACGCAACTACGACGACCATTTTCTGGTTCATCATAGCCTGGGGCCGGCGAAAACCCGTCATATCACTCCGTCACATCATGCGAAGTCAATGGCCTAACGCCTACGGCATGCGTTTACATGAGTACCCCCCCCCCCCCCCCCCGCCAAAAGACTCACTTGTGAACCTCGAGCTCCTTGGCGGCCGCCTTCTCGTCCACGTAAAGCCCGACGGCGTAAACCTTCACCCCCGCGGGCCCGATCTTCTTCACTCTTACCCCAGTCCCCATAAGGCTAAATTAATTTTGCCCGGTATCACACGCCAGAGCAGGCGCAGCCAGCCGGACCCAGCCCGCCCGTGAGGAGAAATGCAGCGAGGCGGGGGAGACAAAAGACGAAGCAGTGGAGGAAGAAAGACACCAGTCAGCTTGGGAAAATGGGAAGACGAGATACATGAGTCACCAGAGAGAGAGATGAGAGTGGAGAAAACAGCAGGAGCCAACGAGAGGGAAAGCGCGGGAGTCACGATTCGATTCGGGCATGCTAACAAACATGCAAGAAGACGAAAACGCCTGGAAGAGTGTGATGGTACCGTATCCACACAAGTTGATGCTCGCTAAAAAACACACACACATGTGTCTCAACCGCACGAAGACTGACGTCTTTTCATTGGTCAGCCGGTTAGCGCGGTCGATGCTAATAAAAAAGACACACACACATCCACACCCACTGCCAGCCTTGGTAGTTTAGAAGCGCCTTCTGTTTTCAACCTCACCAAGACTGACCTATGTGCATGGGCCGGCCGGTTAGCGCGGTCTATTTCTATCGAACGAAAGGGACACGCATACACACTCTTCGGTGTTTTCAATCGCACGACGGACGTCCATTTCAATGGTCAGCCGGTTAGCGCGGTCGATGCTAATAGCAGACACGCACAATGCTGTACCTGCTTCCGCTCCCCCCGGGCAGGCTGACTTTTTCCCGGAAGGATATCTTGGTGGCCCTTTCCGTTACGTCGGCCCGGGCGCAGAGGTTCTGGGGTGCGGCCAGCAGCAGCAGCAGCGCGCCCGCCGCCGCAAGTGTAGACGTACAAGCCTTGAAAGCTCCCATCCTTGTTGTTCGCGCCTCCGCAGTCCTTTGTTTGTCTTCAACAACAAAAAGAGACATAGGGGGGGGCATTTTTCTAGGTCAAGAACTGCAGTATATGAGTGGCGACTTGGCCGTCCCAGCCAACAACTCTAAGGGCGGCGGCCATTCACTCGCTACAGTACTGCTTCTGCCCGTCAGGCGTCTGCTTCCTCTCGTCTTGCTAATTGCGGGAGAATATCATTGAATGCTGATTACAGTCTCTCGCGCTGCATAGCGTCGCCGTCGCGTTGTTCCCGAGGGAGGACGATGTCCATGGGGTGGTTGGTCACTGTGTCTCTGTGAACCGCACCACCAGCCATAGGGTGGCGGCCGCATTGTTCCCGCTGCGACAGAAGTACGCGGTGTGTACGCATACGCGGGGTGTCTTTTTCAGCCGGATCCCCCAGCACATAAAGCTTACTGCTGCACCACAGCACTAGGTCTACAAGCACGATATACCAATGGCTCCTGTGTTGCCGTCACACGACAGCCCTCCAGAGGCGGCGTCGGAGGGCGCCATGCTGCTGCCCTCTCTCCAACTCGGCCAGGAACAAAATGCAAGTTCAACGTTGCCGCCCTTCCCGCCAGAATGCTGCAGACTACACAAACAATTACGCATGTATTGTGAACCAACACGATGACTGCAGGCGCCTGCAAGCGATGGTACCAAGGGTTTTCCGCTGTTGAATTCTGAAGCATGACACAACGCGACAGCCACGGGGGTGTGCATAACCTCCACCATTGCTGCCACAACAGCCACAACAGCAGCGCAAGAGGTCCTTTTCTCTGCATGCATGTGTGTAATCCACGATCCAAACATACATGGGGCACCCACACGGCATTCAAGATGTTAAACTCGTCTCACGCTGGACTGCATATTTCTTACCGACCCCGGCTTCCGACGAAAAAGATGCACTTGCCAAGCCACGCCCTGCGATGTGACGTGTCTGCCGCTGCGCTGTTGAAAATGCATGATGGTGATGAGAATAACCCCGGGGGCTCCGCGCGATCATAGGAGTTCGTAAAGAGATTTACCACATGATTTGAAACCGTCGGACAAAGTCATTCACCAGAAACGAGTAGTCTCTCTCCCTCTAGCTCTCCCTCTCGTTTAGCTAGTGTCGTTCTCTCTCCCACACATTTTTCCAACCAAAAGAGGTCTGTCTAATAAGAGCGGAGAGGGGTCTAGGAGACACAGCGGTGCCGTGCCCCAGCAACACCTGCCTGAAGAGGAGCTCGCTTCCGCCGCCGGTGTGCTGACTGGCTTGGGGAGGGGGAAGCGCTGGGCCGGACGCGAGGCGAGAGACGCGGGGCGCAAGCAGGTATTTTTTTCTCTTTGGCACAAGATGTTTGTTGCTGTGGGTCTCTCCCTCTCTCTTGTCCTGTTGTTTTTTGTCTCTCCTTTTCTGTGCCGAAATTTGCAGGAGATGTGTTAGACCATCTGAATACACCCGTATGATTTGGGTTGTGCAGGGGGCCTCGCCGCCTTCGTTTTTATCCACGTGGTACGCATTAGGGCGCATCACCACCAGAACTGCCGAGGGCTCAGCGGTAGCAGCGCACCTGCGTGTGGAGCGCTATTGGCAAAGGTTTTACAGGGCGTTGTTGATGGCGTGCGGTGCAACCTCTTCAACTTTTTGACACGCGAAAAAAATCGGAAAGAAAGAAGTTGTACTGTTTTTTATTTCCGCGATGTCGAGCTGTAATGATGCTGTAAGCGGCCTATTTATGCGCGTGTCTTGTGCGCCAACCTTTTGCACACTTTCGCGTGGCGATAGCGGGGGATGGATAATGGTTGCTTGGCTCTTGTCGGGGGTCGAAGCTGGCCTGCGTGCGCGATGCACCTTTAGCGGCGACACGTCCATGTTGTCAACCATCACGGCCCTTACGCAACATAGCTGTCCCGCCGTCGTCTGCCTGTCGGCCACAATTGTTGGCTAAAAATAACACACACACAAAACACATTTTTGCATCATGTGTCCATCCATCTGCGGTTGAAAGTGGATACGCACCCCGCCGTGCGTGCGATATTTCTTGTTGGGTCTGTCTTCTGGCAACGATGGCACGGCTGTTGGGAGGGAGGTGCCTGTAGGGGGTACCCACGCCTCACTCTCCTGTTTGAAGTGCGGAGTTTTTTTGCCTCTCAGACGTGTTGGTCGGTCGTCACCTACACACTACAGCAGTACCACACTAAATACAACGTACGTAAGCAAAACGAATCTCTGCTTTTTTTCCGCTCCGCCTTTCTATTTAATGTTTATATGCGCATATGATATGCACACGCCCTTTCGCCCTCTCCAACCAACCGAAGACGACACTCCACCGCGACCCATATCCACACCGAACATGTGTGTGTCCGGTATCCGTTACTTGAGCAGTAGGTGCGCGAGCACGGAAAGCGCGCGACAGATATACAGAGGCGCTTTTGTGAAGCACAGACAGGCGCCGGCCGCTTGCTGTGAGGCTGGTTCGGTGATGTGTTGTGCCCCGCGTTTGGGTATATATTCTTATCTCCTCCCGCTCTGTAAGCAAAGAGTTGAATATGTCCTTCACGCGTTAATTTGAAGTAAATATGCACCATACAACAGATCCGCGCGCGCTGTTTGCGCGCGTGGCCCAGCAGCTTACTCGGGGTTTGTAGTCCCCCCGCCCTGGAAACAATAGTTGCGCTGGCCCGGCGCGTCTGCCAAGAATTTGTTCCTTCCTCGCGGGTGTACCGCACTATGTGGTGTTGCGGGTCATAATATGCCCCTCCATCTTTTCGGGAGGGGGAGGGCGCGTGCCATTTAGTCCCACTTCATCTTGTCGGTGTTACAGCACATCTATTGCTGCTGTCGTCTACACACATGCACAAGCAGAACAATATTCTTTGAAGCCGGCACCTATTACCCCGGTGGTGAGATGCCGGTTATCGCAAGCCCGCGTCATCGGCAACAAGAGAATGAAACTTGCAGCAAGGAGGCGCCCACCCGCCGGTGGAGATGCGTGCAATCATAATATCGTCGGGAAATCTCAAAGCAGCCCGCATCAGAGCCACCACCCACCAGCAGAGAGGCAAGCAGCAGTTGCGACAATCTGTTCCTTTTGCACCGCGGGCACTGCTGCTGCTGTGTAGATAACCATGACCACCGGTGAAACGCACACTGATACACACCCAAGATCAACGAACACCTCCTGATCTTTAGATATCTGGATATACCGGAAATCCACGGCTCAATGTGTAAACTGCACGGGAGGCTATTTACGAGGCCTACCCATGTCTTGTGCATACACTTCCTCCAACAACAATTAAGTGCGCGCCCAAGTTGGCGTGCCTCCAACTACGGTAGCGGCGCTTTGGCGGGGTGTTTCTATTGCAGCCCTACATCCGTATAAATACGACTAACTACCGAGGTGGAGAGATTATGTTACTGGCACAGCTACAGTGTCCCCGTCGCGTTCGAGACGACTGGCGCACGCTGTCTACCATTGTTGTGTTATTGTCTGATTAACAACATGTTGGTGCCATCTTTACTTGAAGTATATTTTCCATTTCTACTACAGGAGCACCGTTTAATACTAAAATCCGTTGCGGTCGGTTTGCACGCAAGAGTATTCGCGCGTGTAGTGCACTCGTCTCTTCCAATTGCACTACACGCGCGAATTTTTCTAACACTTTTGAATTTTTCACTTTTTCGCGTGTAGTGCACTCGCCCCTTCCTTGTATTGGCGGGATTTTGAATTTTTCAAGATTTTTCTGACACTTTTGCCCCCCCAACCTAACATGCATACCCTCATTATGTGTACCGGCTCTCGATGAAGGTTCATTTCGTTTCAGAACCGAAAATGTTTTTGCGCCATCTTGCACAATGTCAACATGCTTGCATCGCAGAATAGATGCTCGAGGGCGAAGTCGCACGCATGTATGTATTGTTTCAAGGTGCGCAAAAGGGACCTTTGGGGCTACAATAGACTATTACTGGCCGTTTTTTGTGAGTCGGGGTGCCTTTCAAGCCCTCAAAACTTGGCATCTAGCAGTGCTGGCTATCCATTTAGTATCTCACATAAATTCGTACAACATTGTGATGATTCATCATCCCGCCGGGCAAACATCATCCATTTGACTTGCGTGTTCCAGTTTGTCCATGCTGTGGGTTGTCCAAAGAGCAAGCGCTCGCCTCTGCCCCATGAGTTTCCTTCTTGCTTCTGCCCAAGCAACAAGCTCTGTTTCCTCCTCAAGTTCGTTTTCGTCCAGATGCCCGCACTTCCTTTGCGCCTCAGGTCATTGGGCTCCCGTGGCGTGTTGCGTCATTGGATTGTTTCGCATATTGCGCGCGTGAATTATGCTTGTTCTTTTCCTGGAGTTGTTGCCAAAGGCTGCTGCTACAGGTCCCCTGTTGAAGCACAGCAGCACTCAACGAACGGCGGGATGCTCGACATGGGAAGACTTGAACCAAAGCGTCGCGAGGTCTTACGAGCAAACCATGACTAGTCTTGACTCGTTGCCTACTATCTATCGTGTACCCTCTGTCAAGATACGTAGATGCCGACCCCATGTCACCATGGCTCTGCCTCTTTCTCTCTCTCTCTCTCTTGGCGACCGCTCGAACCACACAATCGAACTGCCGGACACAAACACAGACCCGCACATAGCCGGTGAGCGCGGTAGATGCTATAGTAGTAAAGGAAAACACATACACACGTCGTTTCCGCACACACGCACGCTTGTCTCCAGGCCCTGCGTCCGGGCTCCAAGTTAGCTGCGGAGTGTGTTCTGCCATGGGTGATGCTTCTCTCTCTGTTCGTGTAATCCCCGTCTCCTCATCTCTCCCCTAGTTCGGTGGCGACCGCACAATAATAGACACGCTGCAGAGGAAAGGCTTGAAAAATGACTAAAACGAGTAACATTCCCAAACACGACCTACGGTAGCTGCTTCAGACAGTACACGACCGTCACGCCGCGGGCATCCGAGCTCGCTGGCCTAGTATCGTAGCGCTATTGAAGAGGGCGGCCTAGGTTACACCGCAAGAATGTGCCCTCAAGTCTCTTGTCTACACCCCGCGGATTTTTTTGGTGTCTAAGATGGCTCGTTTGTCGCCTCGTCGTTGGTTCATCTTGGCTTCGTTTGTCATCTTGGACTCTTTTATTTTTACGAAGCCCGAGGGATCTTGCTGCGTGCATCCCGACTGCGAACGCATGTGTACTGCTTTTTGTTCGTGTTTTCGGGCTTGTGTGGAGACGAGGATTGTGGTTGCAGTGGCGCTTTGGTTCCCTCCTTCCCCCGAGACTCTGCTGGATGATCGGCTGCGGTTGCTCCTGTCTGCTGGTGGTGCTTGTGGATCGAACGTACTAGCGGCAGCAACAGTCGATGACCGGTGATATTAAGCTTCATACACCCGCCACGTGTATCTCAAGAGGTGGAAGTTGGTGCAGGCCAAGCAACCGCCCACCGGCGGGAGGCGGGTCGCACGCATGACCTGCGAACCGTTTCGCTTTCAAAACCTACAGCAGCCGTGTTGGTAGGTGGATGATTCTGCGCGCATCAAAGACGACTTCACCACCGTCCTCAACATACACAACTGATATTTGTGTGATTTCTTCTCGTTTACTGCTTTCTTCAAGAGTACCAACGACCCGTAGACGACGCGTGTAGAGAACATTGAAGGCGGTGTGTGCCCAGGGTAACCTAGGTACCGCCGCAGCCTCTCCGGACCGCCGACTTTGAAGGGTCGATTGCTCCACCGCTGAGCGGGTGCGAAAGCCAACCGAGATACAGCACACGCATGGGAGGAGAGCTCCCGACTAGTGTTTCCAAACCCGACCCTCTTCGGCATTGGCAAGGTTTGTGTCCGTACGACCACAGAAAGACTACCCATTCGGGCTGTCGGGGATGTATGTGTTGGTGGATGCTGGAGCGATCGATCTAGCAACGATGGTCTTTCGAGGGTGTGTGTTTTGTGTGCTTTCGTCCTACTTCTAATTATTATGGCGACAATCCCCACATTTTTCGTGGTGACACGAGATAGTGTAGCCGGGCAACTGCGGTGATCCCACACGAAAAAACAAAGCAATGAAAAACGGATCTCAACTTGTGAGCGACGCCTCTAGGAGATAGCATATTGCTCTTGGGAATTTCCCGGAGTTTGGACATTTGACAGCAAGGAATGGCATCATCATCATCATGGCAGAAAAACCAGACAGCTTTCTCGAAACACCGCGAGCACACCAGCAATCGAAGAACAACCGCTGACGAGGGCGCACCCACCGCACAAGACGGACAAAAATAATCCTGCAACAGCAGCCCGAATCATTGTACACACCCTGAAAAGTATTGTACTCTACAAACACTGAACAGCAGTGTAGCGCACGTCTCACCCGTCTCGTAGTAGTAGTAGTAGTAGTAGTATTTAGTAGTAGTTGTTGTTGTTGTCTTCACAATAAACTCATATGTCAGTTGCTTTTCCCAAAATCTAGCGAAGACTTGGTCCGTGGTCACAAAAATGCTATTGTAGAGCCATCAGAAATCTAGTTGAAAATGCGATAGACATCCCTTGCAAGTCCGTGTGTGTTTTACCATTTTCAGGGTCCGGACGGCCAAACTTCGTGGTGACAGAGATTGCATGGTAGGCCTGGTGTCGCGGTTGTCAGGATTGTGTTGAATCAAGATGGTTGGTTTCCCTGGAAGAACATTCCGTCTGGTCGACATTTTTCTGTTTGTTTTTTTTTATTTTTTTTGCTGTTTGGTGATTTGCTACTTGCCCGGGTTTGTAGAGGCTATAAAGCTAAATAGACCTATAGGAAGGATCTGCGCGCGTTCGTAGAGACAAGACTACATGAACGGACGTTCGCCAGCAAAGAAAATTCTGCTACGATGCCGTCATCATCCATCCGCTTTGAGTTTTTGCGCCATATCGAAGGCCTTCATCCTTTTCTCGCTGGACTCATTTTTTTCTTTCACGTCTTCTATATAGGGTTGAAACAAATGTCGGTGCCTACCACGCACGTTTGCCCGCCGAGAGGAATCACACGAGTCGAGTAGCGACGTACAGCAGCTGAAATACTCTGTAGGCCATGTTTTGTTGTTTTGGCCCCCGGTACGAAGCGTGCCGTCTCCCGTTGACTCGTTGGGGCTTGCCGTCCGGGGCGCACGGCCATTGCACTGAAATTACCCGCACTTACGTACAGGCAGGCGTTCTTATTCCCTAGGGTCATGCTACGAATGGCCCCTACACGAGTTTTTATGTAAAAGGGGTGGTTAACCAAGCTAAAAAAAATGTGCTCAAGTTCTTAGATAGTTTTTTTGGCTCAGTTTCTTCATGTCCAAGTTTGTACGCATGAGAAGAACAGAGAGAAGCGTTTTGGTACATTCCCTGTGGATCTAATAGTGCGCGGGGTCCCCCGGTGCCCGAGCTGCGTACCGTACCGTGTGCCCAGCGTGTCAGCATAGACTACATTCACCACGACATGGTGGTGACATCGTAACTAATATCGCGGAGTGGTTGCACCCAGCACCTCTGCTTGCTGTAGGTGCTGCTGCTGCTGTATATCTGCTTGCGTAGCACCGGTAGTATTGCCACAGTCTAGTGGGTTGTTGCGCTGCACATTTTGTTCGATTTCCTCTCCCTTTTGCAGGCATCGCTCGCGTGTTTTTATCGCAACGTGACTGCCCCCCCTGTTCTGCACCAAGAGTAAAGTCTTTTCTCCTGCCGTTGCTGCTGCTGCCACTACTGCTGCTGCCGCTAACGCCCCCTGTACCACCCAGCAGCTCTCGTGCTCTGGTGGTTGGGAAGGAAAAAGACGCCACGCCAGCTGTGTCTCCAGCTTTGTTTGGCCTGTTCGGGAGTTGCCGGAAGGGGAAACTACGGCAGGTAGAAGGCGGCGTGAGACGCGCGCTTGCCTAAGGGACGGAGAGGGAGTACCCCTTCGCTTCGACAGACAAGGGTACACGAGGGACCTTTTCGATTGCCTCTGGTGACGTCGGTCTGCGGTGAGGGATATCTTGCTTGCTGCGGTTCGGCCAACAAACACAGCAGCAGCAGAAGAATACCAGCCGTGCTCGCTTCTTGGAGGTCGATCGGCAAAGCAGACCAAGATGGGGATCTGCTCGAGCAAGATGTCCGCGGAGGATAAGGAGGCGTTGAGAAAGGTCAGTCTGGCGGTTTCACGTTTTTTTTTTTGTTCATGTGTGCTTGTTCCGTTTCGCGTGTCTCGGTTACGACAGGGGAGAGCGTCGCGGGTTGTTTGTTTTTTTGTCTCGTCAACACACGCAAAGTTCTTGTTGCCGATGGGAAAAAAACGGTTGAAGGAGTGATGAGCAATTGTCGCTATGGTAGGTCGACTGTGTGTTTGTGTGTGTGTGTGTGTTTTTTTTTTCGTGACCCGTGGCGAAACGCCGGCCAGCGGCTGCCATGACGTCATCGTGACGTCATCATGTTATGATCACCACCGCAAACCGACTGTTGTAGATGGCTGTACTCACGCCAATCAACGGCACTGCCACTACCGACAGCGTGTAAATCGTAAATTATGTATTACAGCAGTATCGTTTGTGCGCCCTCCCTCCGCTCGGTGTGGCATGTCTTCCTCCCCTTGTTCTTCCTTCCGTTTTCTTCACCCTTTTTTTTATTTGCGCATCAGGCACGTGCCATGACCAGAAATGCCGCCAGCACCGACGTCAGGTTATCAAATATATATGTCCGGATGTTTTCTGGTGTGTTTTGCGGGCATATACCCATTACTGTCCACTGTCCGTGACCCGAAACAAAAGGGGAATGGCATTTTGGCACAACCATGCAACGACTGCTTTGCGTGCTGTGAGCGACCGACGTGAAACCACTGGACCAATCAGCGCTGAATGCGGGTTTTCTACGATTTGTTCTTGAGGGCATACTGGTACCTTTTTGTACGCGTGGGCAACGCCCGCCGTACGTACGATGCTGGCACTTTCGCACTCACGCGGTGAAACGACGGTTTCATGTTTGTGTGCGTGTGTTTCAAGTAGCGGTTGGCCTAAATTTGGCTCTCGAATCGCGGACTGCGCAACGGGGCCGCGTCTCTCATCGTATTGCTATACTACTGCGTCCCCAAAACTGGAAAAGTCCAAACAACAAAAAACAGAACCCACCCACCCATCATGGTACGCTATTTATTCCAATGCGGCCAAACGAGCCGCCGCTGCTGGTTGTGTGTGTGTTGACCACGCTCTCTCTACTTTGTCGGCCTGGGTCCCCAAATCTGAAGAAGAAAAAAAAAGCCCAAGAAACAAAAACAAATCACAACCAGCCATTGTGGTAAACTATGTATTCCTGTGCGGCACTCACAAGAATCGAGCTGACCCTCCTGTTTGTGAGTGTTTTGACCTTGCTCTCCTACTCCCGCGTTGTTTTTTTTTTACCTCCAGACGAAGGAAGTGGAAGCCGCGAACGCAGCGGCCTTCCAGAAGGAGCAGGAGAAGATAAAGCTGCTGCTGTTGGGAGCGGGAGAGTCAGGCAAATCCACCATCTTCAAGCAGATGAAGGTATGGATAGCTCCGCGACAGCAGCAGACCCCCCCCCCCCCCCCCCTCTTTTTCTTTCGCGCGTGTTTTTTTTTTTTTTTTTCTCTTCTTTCGGTAGGTTTCAGCACTTTTCCTGTGCGTGCTGCGTACGGTAGCCCGGTCGGAGCGGAACTCCGCCCTTTTGCACGAAGAGGCAAATGGAAGTTTCGTTGGGTGCATAGCGGGGGGTGAATGGACGCTGTGCGGAAGGACAAACCAGTCCCCCCATGGTTTCAAACAAGTTCCCTGGTGTTGTTGCGAGCATTGGATGGTAGGTCGTGTGATTGGTGGGAGTCCCTGAACGATGCCAAATCATTTCTTTTTTTTTCGCGTGATGTCACGCGATGAGCCGAAACGGATACGTGTGATGCTGCGCATCATTTTCAGAGACAAGCAAGACGACCAGGGTAAAATGACGAAACTGTGGAACGAAAGAACCGTAGTCAGGAATGTTCTTTCGGTGGTGTACCTCTGTTCGGAGTGGAAGATGTGCTTCTTCATCTCGAAGGAAATGCACTGTCAGTGTGTCAATTTTCCTGTAAGGGCAAGCACGTTTGAGAGCGCCCGCCCTTGCCCTGTTTTTTTCGCCTCACCCTGGTTTCAACACGAGACGACCACAACGCTAGTGGCGCTTTTTCTCGATCCGTGCGTCCTTTTTTTTCTCACCTGTCTCCTCCCCCCCCTCCCCCGTTAGCACTTCCGTTCTCTCTTGGTATTCATTTTGTTTTATGATTCATTCGTCGATCCCAGCAATGCCAATTTTGTTGTTGTTTTCCCCCCTGCCCCCACTTGCCATCCTCTCGAGCACGCACGGTCAACAGCTAAGGCATTCAAAACATGAGTATGCCCCACCCGCCCCCACGCTTTTTTTTTCTTCTTTTTTTTCTCAGATCCTTTTCGGGGTTGTCTCCGCGGAAGAGAAGAAGCAGATGACGCCTGTGGTGTACAGCAATACAATCATGAGCATGAAGATTCTCGTGGAGCAGGCGACTCTCCTTGGCGAAGAGGTCAGTTAGTTTTGTAGAGGGTAGAGGGTAGCGGGTTCCGTGCAGATGTTTTGTGACCATGGCCCTGGGGTGGCGGGTGAGGTGTTTAAGAGCCGAATTAAGCTGCCATCCAGACTATTCGTAGTCAGGGGCTTCTGTTGGTGGCGCGTGGGGTAGTCGCGGGCAACGCCCATGCTAGGGGAGCGTCGTCGCAGCCCGCCTTGCGTCTGATGGAGAGCATGTGTTTTTGGATGCTGCCGTCTTGTGTGCGTGCCACTTTGTTTGGTTCTCCGGAGCAGAACATTTTGCTTTGGGCATAGCTGTCGCGGGGGGGACATAGGGCGAACGGGGCCACTGTCTAACGCAGATTAATTTTTCGGTCCAAAGAGGTTCTCCTTTCTCCTTTGTGCACCTGCCTTGTGGCGAGAAACCATAGACCAATCAGGCTCTGGCTCATTTCGGGCCTGCGAGCCAAAGAGTAGTCGATCGCAATCATACCATGCGCTGGCCTCCACATGTATTTGACGGTCGCCGCTGGCACCGAATGTTTTCTTTTTTTCTTTTGTTGTCTCCGAAGACAAAACGTGTGTCAAACGTGTTTCTGGAAAAAAATCTCAGACCCCTTTTCCTTTTCTCTCAGGGGGCCCGGCCGGTACGCTCGTGTGAGAGAGTGTTGCGAAGCGATATTCGGTTTAGCGGAGCAACTTGGGTTGGGGTCCTCACCGGAAGTAAACCTTGTGTGTGAACCACACGGGCTGGAGCGTTGGTTTTTTTGTAGTGATGGAAACCAAAAATTAAAGAAAACAAATTGCGCCAACAAAGGTGCAATACGCGTGTCTCTCTGTATGAAGGACAGCGGTCCAACGCGTGTAATGTTCTTATGCTACTTTTTTGTGAACTCGGGTGCTTTAACTTGTTGATTATTTCGTTCCTGCGAATGTCGGCAACGTCCCTTTTTTTTTTCTCGGTGTATTTTATCAGGAAAACGTGGCATGCCCGGAGTCGTTCAAGCTGGTGGTGGACTGCGAAGACAGTGCCGCGATCGACATGGAGCTAGGGCAAGCCATCCAGGACGTGTGGTCTGACCCCGCCATGTTGAGGGTAAGGCCGCCCTTGTCGTCTTCTTTGTATGTCGTTGTTTTGTTGTGGCTTAGGAGCAAGTATCGAATTCTGGTAGACCCGGCATTCGGCCAAGCTTCCCTTAGAAGACACGGACCATCAACCCGCCCCCCCCCCTTGATTTCGGATTTTTTTTGTTTGTGCAGGTGTGGGAGCGGAGAGCCGAGTACCAGATCGTGGAATCGGTCAAGTATTTCTTCAACGAGATGGAGCGGATCAAACAGGACGACTTTGTCGCCACCCAGCAGGACGTCCTCTACTCTCGCGTGCGCACCTCCGGCATCGTAACAGAGCGGTGAGACGTGAGGATAGCGCCGTCATAGATTTTGTTTGTTCACTTTTTTTTTACGGTGATGAATCAAAGAATGCGACCGCGCGCTACAAATGGGTTTTGTTTTTCTTTGCACTTTGAAGTAGTGGACGAGAAAAGTAGGTGTCACCACTCGCGCTTACATGGATTTTGGGGTTGACTTGTTGTTTGCATTTTTTCGTGATGGAAAACACAAGAATGCGACCCACGGAAGGCGCCCGTATTGTTACAAACACACGCACACGGGTACAACGCTTATTACACACATAACAAAATAGGTACGAGATCGACGGGTCGACGTTCGAGATGTACGACGTCGGGGGCCAGCGTAACGAGCGCAAGAAGTGGATCCACTGTTTCGACAATGTGACCGCCGTCATCTTCGTGGCGGCACTGTCGGAGTACGACCAGTGCCTGTTCGAGGACGCCTCGACCAACCGGTAAGTGCAAAATATATCCGTCCGGTTATGTATTGTAGCAGGTTTTTGTATGTCTTTTAAATATATCTATGCTCATTTTTATGAATGTATTGATTGTATGCCACCCATAGTCAATTTTTCGTCCGCTACGAAAATGAAGAGGTGTTTCGGTGCCAAGATTTGGAGTGCTGTAGAGGCACTGACTGGGTCGTGCTATGGGGAAGCATGGCAGGACGTTCCTCATTACAGGCCAGCGAAAATGTCCCGAGCAGAGGCCTAATTTTGCCTGATTTGGGAAGACTGACGGTATATAGAGCAATGGGTGGTGTGTGTGATGGGCTGAAGGGGGTGAGGATGTGCAACCGAGGATGGCAAGCGAAAAATATCCCGGGAAGAAGCGCTGCCACTCGGTAGTGTGAACCCCCGGCACAGGTTTGCAAACCCGTGTGACGTCACGACAACGCACGTACGATACGATACGGTACCTACCCATGGTTGAAAAGCGGGCCGTGCGGATGACCGGCACGTACCGATCGGACAGCAAGAGTTGTGTATGACTTCACAAACAAGGTACAGCATGCATGGTACCCGCTGTTGAACCCCGTCTTCTCTGACACAGCTGTGTGACGACGTCACAACGAAGTACGTACGTACACGTACGTATGTGTGCATGGTTGGAACGAAACCGTCGTGGTGGTCTTTCGGTCCGGATGATGAGCGACACAGATTTTTTTATCTCGAACGGGTGTTACAGTCTTTTCTGTGATTATACATGTTACCCACAGGGGGAGATGTCCCTATACATGCTGTCTGGGAAATCGTAGACATACGGGTACTTTCTGACGCTATGGCTTCATTGCTAATCTGTCTCAGACTCTTTTCTTCTATAGATAGAGATGGATTCGTTGTGTCATATTAAGAAAAAAAAAAAAAAGCGAGTGTGACGAGGTCACAACTAACTCATGACGGTTGGAACGAAACCGCCTTCGTCATCGTGCAGGATGATGGACACACCGACACAGATTGGTCGTGTATGTATCGCTCACTGAAAGACTTGAGCACGTCTTTCGACTCTATTTAGAAAGTAAGTATAGCCTCGCAGAAAGACTACCCATTCGAGATATAACCTCAAGTCGAAAGGGATGTGTTGGAGTCTTTTCAGTGAGTGGAGGACAACCGGCTGGGTACTTGACTTCTTATTTCGAGTCTTTCGACTATTGTACTATTGTGGTTATAGATCGACCGGTGGTGTTTCTTTTTTTTTTTTTTGTACATGTTTAGCACACGTCGTCGGCTGTACTTGAAAAACGACCTACCGCTAGCCAATTAGGGGTAGCGCAGGTAGCACTCACCTATCTACAGCAGCAGCAGCAGCAGCACGCTTGTTGCAGCACGCTTGTTGCAGCACACAGGAGAAAGGGTTTCAAACGACGCACGCATGATATCCATGGTTGAAACGGACGAAACCGTCTCCTCCCGTCTTGGTTCCGTCATCCTCGTTGTGGGTCGGTCGGCGGTGCAGGATGACCGAGGCGATGGACCTCTTCAACGAGATTTGCAACAACCGCTTCTTCAGCGAGTCCTCCATGATCCTCTTCCTCAACAAGAAGGATCTCTTCGCAGAAAAGATACAGCGGGTGAGAAGCAGCAGAGTTGGGGTTGGTTTTGGTTGCGAGTTGAGCACGTTAGGTTGAGGCCCTGGGCGCGTTGGGTTTTGGGGTTGGGATGGGTTGAGCAAGCAGAGCGGCGGGTGGGGCGAGTGGTGGAGCGGTCTGAGCGAGGATAAACCCAAGAATGGATTGGTCCGCAGCAAGCGGTAAGATTGCGGCGCCCTCGCCGCTGTGTGCACGCACACCCGGTTCGTACTGGTTTTTGTACAACGCGTCGATTTTGAAGCCGCCGGTTATGGCGTTCTCCTCCATCCTGGAAGGGGAGTCGCTGTAGAGATGTCCGGCGGGTAGTGCATCCCGGAATCGGTGTTGTTTTTAGGGCCAGTCTCTGTTGTGTGCGTCTTCTTTCGAGCCGAGGGGCTCGCCCCACAGGGGTACGCACGGCGGAAAGGGCTGTTTCGCTTGTGTAAGCTTGGGATGGTTGACCGCAAAGGGAGGCAGTTTCTGTCGCCGATGCTAGGAACATTGTACACCCGCTATGGAGCTCTAGGGTTTGAAGCGGGGCCGCGTGTGGTCTCGGTTTGAACTGCTACCCTCTGGCCTATCCAATGCTGTTGATTTTTCGTGTTGGTTATCTTCAGGGGCGACCGACAAAGGTGGGCCACCGCTACTGCCCCGACTCATCCCCCCCCCCCCCCGTCCCGATGTGTCGCTCTTCTTCTTGTCAGGTGGACATCAAGAGTGTCGAGAAGTGGGCGGACTTCACGGGGGAGCCTAGAGACGAAGAAGCAGGGAAGGCCTACTTCCTTTCGCTGTTCCTCAAGGTGAAGAACGTGACGTCATACCGTTTTTTTTTTTTGAGCGACCGACGGGAAGTGCCGCTTTTTTCATGAAACCGCCAAAAACCCTACGGCAGTCAAAAACGTAAGATACCACACCCTCCTGGACCGATTTTCAAAAATGGCTCTCAATTTCTCGATGAACGAAGAGGACGCATATGTAAATCAAAACGATTCGTTTTCGGAAGGCTCTCGGCGAGACGGTTCGTAGGACGCCATCGTCGGCGCCGCCGGCCAACCTTTCTATCGTGGAGTACTCGAGCTTTGAAAATGGGTGCAGAGTGTGTGGTGCCTTATATATTGCCTACGGAATTTGTTTAGCTTCTCCACGGGACTAACCGCACGCGGTCACCGTGTGGACCTACCTGCACAGAGAGGTAGGTTCTCGTATTTTTGGGACCGCGGGCGAAAATCGACAGAGGAGCTTTTACTCCACAATAGCAAGCGAATCCCCAAGATGGAGACGTTACGCTTGTTGAACAAGAGGGCAATTGTTTTATATGCAATATCTCAAGACACATGCTATGTTTGATACCCCCACGTCTTGGGGGCAAATAACGGCACCCCGTCCGCATTTTTGTTTTTCGTTGATGACTTTATATGTTCTGTTTCAACCTCGCGTTTTTTGGATCGTTGAAGTTCGATGGGGTGTTCGAGTCGAAAAACACACCAGCTGCGTGAGCTGTTGGGCCTTTTGGGAAACGTCACACGCCGCAGCTGGCAGCCAACTGCTGTGGGTTGGTCCTGCCTCCCTCTGCTTTATTTTCATCTCGCATCACACTCCGTGATGGCAGCTTTGCTCTCGTGAGCCCACCCCAGAGTTGTATCCTTTACACCAACTATTTACGCGCACCCGCCCGCCGGATGGTTGCGTGTATCCCCGATTTTAGGTGAACCAAAATCCAGAGAGAGAAGTCTATCACCACGTGACCTGCGCCACCGACACAGAGAACGTGAACTTCGTCTTCAACTCGTGCAAGGACGTTATCCTGCGGAGCAATCTGAAGGACTCGGGCTTTGTTTAGGAGCAAGGCACGCGCGAGCTCACGCCACGCACGTGCGACAGACAAAAACGACGGCAACAAGCTCGTCGTCGTCGTAGTCGAAAATTTCCGTGTTTTAATTGTAGATTCTGAAAAATACCGTACCGTTCGTACCGTTCCACGGATCGGCCTGCTTCCGGTGGTGGTGGCGGAAACGTTTTCCCTGGCCCCGCCGCCGCCGCCGCCGCCGCCGCCGCCGCCACCAATCAATCAATCTATCTAAATTCAACCAAGCCAGCCATTGCGTAGTGGAGAGAACAATAATAGCACCCGCTCTCTTGTAAATTCATTTTCATTTTCTTGTATGATGGGGCATTAACACTAGGGTCCGTTGGCCTCGGCATGGAACATTTAAACAACTCCCCTTGCCGTTTGGGCGCATGCGGGTGGTACCGGTTGTTCGGGGTGACGTCCGGCTGGGGTTGGGGGGATGAGAAATGACGCGTCGTTTTCGGTCTTTCGGGGTTGTTCTGATTTGGACCCCGATGGTATGGCGGCGTCTAATAGGCGAAGCCGCTGTTGAGGTGCGGTCCATGCAACCTTGGACGGCCTCGCGTTCTTTTCGCCGAAAGGCAGAGAGAGGGCGAGAGAGGAAGAGCAAGAGAGAGCGAAGATAGAGAGAGCGGCGTGGAGTCATGGGGGGGGGGCTCGGCGCGGCAGGAGCGTAGCGGCGCATTACGGTGGGTGTCAGAGCCGGGAACTGACGGTTGACGTCTCGTGCCATGGGGGGAGATGGATGCGCCCGCCCGCGTGTGTATTATCTATGTGGGATGTGATGTGTTGTGTCCGGTTTTTCTAGTTGCTGGGGTTTTTCTCTAGGGCTCTCCTCCTCCTGTTCTCGGCCTTGTTGCGCGTTTGCTCGCAGACAAAAGGGGGCTATAGTAGGAGCTTTTCTTTGGTGATGGGGTGGGGACCACCCAAGCCCTACAACGTTTCCACTCCCCCTTTTGTGACATCTCACGCGTAACATGGTGTGTTTGCGGGGGGGCCTGCGTGAATTCCGGGGGGGGGGCCCGTGAATTCCGGGGGGGGGGGCAATGGTCAGGTGTGAGATAGGTAGACGACGGCCCAATCAAAAGGGAGGTGATGGGTGTGGTAGCGTTGGGCCTCCTCCGCCTTGACCAACCCCTACGCGTTGTTGAGCGGAGAACTCGTGCTGGCAGCTGCCGCGGACTTGGAGGTGTTTTTTTTTTTTTCACTTGCGCCTCGTCGTGAGCGTTCACGTACTGCTGGGGGCGAGTGCTTTGGGACTGGCTGCGATTGGTGTCTGTCTGCGTGTACATAGCCCGGCTGCGCGTTCGCAAGCACGTAGTTAGCATGCATGCGTTGCGGCGGCGTTTAACCTAGCGGAGTTTGTTCGTGCTTTTTCCTGTCTCCCTTTGCCCGAAAAGAAACAAGAAACGCTCTTTTGTAGAGCATGCAAACCATGCAATCGTACATGCCAACGAAGGAGTTTTTTCAAGGGGAGTTTTTTGTTTTTGTTTTTTATGGCGTGCAATAGTAGTGTTTTCTTCTCTTGTTATTTTAGCGCATGCCAGGAAGCTTTAAACACGTTTACACGTTCGTCCTGTACACGTCACGTGTAGTTTGTGTTGTCTTTCTCTTTTTTTCATGTCGTTCGTGTATTTTTTTTTTTTGCTTGTCGTCTGTTTTGCTTAATTACAGTAGCTCGCTCACACCGTGCACAAAGCGAGGGGGTTGCATGTCGCCACCGACGCTTTGCAATTGCATGGGCTTGTCTCGTTTAGTATTTTAACGGAGGCGACGCAATCGCCTGAGTGGTTGGGTGTGCTGAGATGTCTCTCGTGGGGTACATGGCAGCGAGCGGGTTCGATCGGGAGTGATGATTTTTGTCCACTCACGTTTGATTTCAGGTAAATGTAATGGGAAGTATTACGGGTGATGATTTTGATGCTGCACCGGCCGCGCAAAACCCATGGCACACCCATTATCCCCACCGCGATTGGACTATTGCTACATACAGCAAGCGGTCGATTCGGTTTGTCATGACCACGTGATCATCTTTCATTCGCGTGAGAATCTCGGACTTAGCGCCGGCCGCCGCTCAAGGATGTACGATATCCTTGGAATGTATGTAGGGTCGCCTTTATTTACGCCCGTGTCGGTTGGCGGCTGAACACGCCCAGCCTCCCTTCTGGCGTACACAACAAATATTGATGGCAACAAGATGTGCGCGCAATGTTTATTACAATGTGGGTGGACAGGGTCGGCACGGTTTCGAACACGGTTCTCTTCGTGATTTGCCATCGACAGGATAGAACATCCAAACTAACTCCCACTCATCCCTCGACCTCTAGCCGGCGATTTAGGAACCGCGTGGCACGATGTTTTGTTGTCCTCTACATCGACCTCTCAATCAAGAAGCCCGATCCTTGCGCATGGATAGTGCGCGTGGGCAGAAGGCCCTCAACACACATTCAGCTTCCGCAGGTGCATGTACAGTTGTAGTCTACATGCGCATCACCTGTCTAAGTCAAGACAAGGCTTGTAACCTCCCTCTGCACCAATATTCTGAAGCTGTAACATCCCGACCATGCCTCGGCAGGGCATTGCAAATCATGGCCCCTCCCCAAGTTCCATCGATTTCCGCACCCGGTAGCGTACGCCACAACAAGTGGATGGCCATGTGCGACCATTTGCGTTGTGTTTTCTCTCGTCTTCAGACGAAAACAAATTAGGAAAAAATCGAATCTCAGGGTCCGCTTGGCAGCAAAGAACAGACCGATCTCGACCTACAGCGCACGTCTTGCGATATCTTGAGCATGCCTTTGTAGGGTATCGCGCATCATGGGCCCTCGCCGACTTTCATCACCCCTCGCGCGCTGTAGCATACACCACAAGTACGTGTGCGAGCATGTGCGACCATCCATGCGTTTCTCTGGTTCGCCGTCTTCCCGTCTCCATGTTTTAAAATTCTTTTTCAAAAACTCAACAAATTCATGTGTTCCACTGACAAGAGTCCGGGATGGAGTAGCAATGAAAATTCATAGGTTGAATTTGCTCTTTGTCTCCTCGAACACTTTGGCAATGTTGGGAAAAGCAGGTGGTGACTTACTAAATGAAAGTGTGTGTGGGTCGAGTGAGTTTCCAACGCGACATAGTGCCAATAAGCCATGATACGACGACAGCGCATACGGTGAGTGGACGAGAAAACAAGTTGCACGTTGCGCCAAGAAGTGCGCCACCATGCGCGCTGTCCCGGTGTTTCGGTCCTCTTGATTGACCGGTTCGCCTTCATCTTCCTGTCGTGGTCGCGTTTTTTGGCTTCTCGAACAAAGTCGGAAAAAATCGAATCTCAGGGTCGGCGTGGCAACAACCAAGAGCATCATGTTCAATTCAGAGGCTACTGTTATGAAAATGTGTGCGGGCCGAGTAAGTTACCGACTCGACCTACAGTAGAGCCGATAAGTCATGGTGCGGCGAAAGCACCTACTAGCGCCGATGCGCCACCATACTGCAATCGCCAGAAATGTGCGACACGTACGACCCTGCGCCCTATTTCTCTCCTTTTCACCGGGTCGCCCTCGTCCGGTATCTATCGCTACTTATTTGCCATCGTCTTGAATATGTGTTGAAACAGTCTTCTCATCCAGGGATGATTCAGATGGATTCATGGTTATAGCCTACAGTACAATAGGGGTACTTGTCGGTAAATAGCTAGACTATGTACAGCAGCTGCACCAACCGGTTCGATTCCTCCGCGTGAACGAATCCAACCGCCCCCCCGTGGCTGAGGACTTTTCGTCCGAAACAGGTATGTCGATCATTTCAAGCCTTCGAATCAACATACGTTCGGCACAAGATATCGATTCTTGGATCTCCAATATCCGTCCTTCATCTTCCATGTCGGAATACACCCAAGCAACTAAAGAGACGGCAATACCATTCGATCTTTGAATATATACCATGTACACACACCAGATTGTCTTGGAATTATGGTACTACCACATTCCCCCTCCCATCATTTTTTGCCAACGGAATAACCAGGGGTGAGATTCGGCGTAACATCCATCACGCCAACACCATCTCGAACACCAGACAGAGCCAAAACCCAACACACCAGAGGAAATCGAATAGCAGGAAACGCGTCATGACACCGACACCAAAAGCCCGTGCACCACCACGTCCTGTGTTTGGGTGCGGCAACTTCGTCAGAGACGGAAAGAGAACGAAGGTTGACTCAAGACATATATTACATACCTATAGAGGAGTTAGGGACACGAGTGAGGCAAGAAGAACCTCGCTCGCCGTGCCCATCACACCCAGATCATTCGCGCCGTATCCCCCCCCCGGAAGCCCTGAACACCAGCATTACGCTGCCGAGCACCACCAAACAGAATTCGAGGCACATAATTGACATCCCAAAGGCCTCACTCGCGTCGCCTCCAGGGTTTTCCCGTGTTCCTCCATGCCTTCCAAAGTGCTGTAAGCCAATGCTTCGGAAACACAGCTGCATATTACAAACGGCCCAAATAAAACCATGACTCTCTCGGATCGGCGGTCATGTCGCCGTGCTGCCGACACCGGCCCCCCGCCGCGTCACTTGTGGTGCAGGAGAGCGAAGTCCGTGCCCAGAGCACCGGACACGCGGTAGTCCTCGGGGGTCCCGCGGAACGCGTCGTTGCCTTTCATCACGATGCGCCCATCCTCGTCGTACACAGGGCGTGCGGTCTCTCCCAGAATTCCGGTCAACCCTTCATGCTCGAGGGACAGCCCGACAAGGCCGACGTCCATCTCCCACACGTCGAGGTCGGGGAGGACACGGCCATCCCAGTCGACCCCACCACCGACCTGGTGCCCGATGCCGACGTTGAGCCGCACGACGACCTCCGGTGTAATGATCTGGAATATGGCTTGGGAGGACTGAACATCCGCCAGGCCCTTCTCGGCGATGTCCTTGGTGCACCTGGTGGTTATGTAGAACAAGGGGGAATGTGTTGAACCGTGGTGTGTGCGTGACATCGAGCGAAGCAATCACCAGCATGAGCAAGTTGAGGGCCGAAAGCCCCACACGAAGCAAGCTACAGTTCAACGACTACCCACCGCGCTCGCCTCTCTCAGGTCAAACTTGACCAAAGAATGGTCATGAATAATCCGTTCAAGGGGGGGTGATACCGGAGAGAGGAGAGAGAGTTTGTCGGCGGGGACAGCACGGGACATTAAGCTGGCAAACAAATCAGTTTCTACGTATCTCCTCGGCACAACCACGACATGCTTCGTCTGGGACAGTTTGCACAAAAGCAATTGGGAAAATCACCAGTCGTGGGCCGCCATGTGCTTGAAGCTCAAGATCCAATCCTCAAAGGTCTGGTCAGTTGCCCTGCGCGTCGCCTGCGCCATCATGTCGGCGTATTGGCGGGCCCATATCTTGTCCCCTCCGAACTGCCAGCACTCCACCGGAAGGTTGGCCGCGGAAACTTCGATCCCATCGCCAGGTAGGATCTCGCCCCTGAATCAAACCTGGAATATTCGTGTGCAAGCGGATTGGGGCGCTGGCGATTCTGAGTCGA
>FN649728.1:5544260-5580404 GCA_000310025.1 Ectocarpus siliculosus | reverse complement strand
AAAAGGAGGGGGAGGAGGGGGAAACGACCAAGGCTAATCAAACAACGTCAGTGCACGTGCGCATGACGTCTGCCGCGGACGACCAACACTGGCTCAGGAGAGCCTTGAGGGATTACAACGAGACGAGAGCGTCCGATGTCGTCGTGGTCAACTTCGGCGCCCACTACCGCAGCACCCCTGAGGGCGAGGAGAGTTTCAAGCGAGACGTGTCCTCTATCCTAGATGATATGGCCGAGATCGGTGAAACCGCCACCGTCGTTTGGAGGTACGCACAGGAAGAGCCGCCCGTGTGTTTTACTCTTGCAGACCAGGGAAGGCTTTTTGCCAATACTACTCTAGGTGCTCTTGGTTGAAGTGAACCCGGGGCTCAGTTCTCTTCGCCCACACCAGGATGAGCGGTTGAGTTCTGCTTTCAAGGTCAAAGGTCAGAAGGTCTGCTGTGCAAACCATCCAGCTCCTGCTCGGTACCGCGTGTACCCAACAACGCAGGGCGTTTCAAGGTCAAGCGGGAGGAAGTTTCCGGTTTTGACTTGAGAAACAAAACGGCATGCTTGATGGTAGCGGCACCTAATCTCGGGCCATCTTTGGAACGAGCTGTACGGCTCTTCAGTTGCAGAGAATTTGAGATGGTTGGGACGGCAACGGGTACGAATTGTTATTTCAAAGCTGTAGGTGCGGAACATTGTCTCGGTAGCAGTCTTCCTTGTGTGCTGGTACTGAAAACCTGAATGCAGTAGTAGTAGCCCCCAAAATAAGAGCTCGTTCCAATGACTGGCTGATTTGGTGGTCGATAAACTCGCTTGGCACGGCTTGAAGCGACTACTCAAGCCCATGACAGCATAGCTTCGAACTTCATATCTCCACCTCTTGTTCCGCATGTGCTAGTTTGTGTAACGCTCATCGCTACGAGCGACGAATTGTGTTGGTAGTTCTCAAGATGCTAACAAATTGTGTTTCTCTACCCCCGATGTTGTTCCAATTGGCGCATCGCGGTGGTGCGCCGCCCGCGTTTTGCAGGGAGATAGCACCCACTCACTTCCCCGCCGAAAACGGCACGTACGAGGCTTTCGTCGAGCTAGACCTTGGCAACACCGCCTGCTGCACTGGAACGCCGGTTAAGGTTTTGGACAGAAATGCGGTGAGCAATTCCGCGAAGGGGGGCGGTTGATCGAGGTCGCGTTCCTTTGTCAAGGAGGCCCGAAACGATTTCGAGATGGAAGGTATTTTCGAACGGTTCGCTCGGTGAAAGCACCCGGAAGTGCTGTCGGGGTGCCTACGTGGTGATCGCGCAAACGGTTGCGTACGGAGGTAGCCATGATGACCTCGCTCGCTCTCGTGGAGGTGATGAAGCATTCCGACCTCATCACCCAGTCTCTGGATGTACGTCCGATGCCGACGGCAATTTAAATTGATTGGACACAAGCGCCCTTTGCCTCTTGAACAGTTCAGCAGCCACGTTTTTGTAGTGAAAATAGCTGGCATCCCCGACGTTTCGCGACGGTGACAAGAACAACACCTAATGTTCTCTCCTCCACAATAATCGTAACGTTTGCCAACAGTGGGTGGAGGACTACCTGCGAGAGAACGGGCTCTCGGACAGGGTGAAGCTGCTGCGCATTTACGACATGTCCGTCTCACGGGGTGCCGCACACCACACGTGCCACCTCGCCCCGGTAAGAAGGGCCCATGCTTTTTGTTCCCAAACACGATTTACCGCCTCACCGCGTGCCACAAAAATCCATGCCATCTGTATCCGGTATCAATCATCCATGTGCACACAGCACCGTGCTTGATACCGGATACTGAAGTGCGACACGGCACCGTCGTCTGCAACAATCAATGTGGTGGCGTGAGACTGTAGACGAATTATCGGGGAGGCATGGGGAGAATGCGATACAAACGCGCTGTAGGCCGCATGCAAGGGTGAAACGCCCGATCTGCGAGGGGGATGATTATACCTACTTTTTATGCCGGGGCCGGCGACAGAACAGTTTTGCTTTGCGCTTACTTCTAGTGTGGTTGGCATTGATTTACATTTAAAAAATACTACTGTGAGAGGCAGAACGACCCACTACTCGGTGGTACTCGTGTGCGGTGCCGTCGTTGTTTGCGGTTTTCCTCCTCATGCTGCAGCCGTCTACCATGGACCAGACGGGAGCGGAAAGCGGCAACTGTCACTCCTCCTACGCTACTGACTGCAGGCACTGGTCGGAAACTGGCGTTGTAGAAGAGTGGAACGCGCTACTGCTCAACCAATTATGCCCGATGGAATAATAGCGGGGTTGCATTTTTCAAGTCAAGTGCGCCTGCCTGGCAGTGTGGAGTTTTGCTTTTTCCTGCCGCAATGACTTCAGGGAAAGTTTTGCTTGTTCACTCTCGCGCAGAGTTCAGCACGAACACTTTGTATGCTTGAGTTTCCGTGTATTGTTTCGGAATGCAAGCATTCCACCACCGTCCTCGATGGGCAACAGTGTGCACCCCTTCGTCGGCTGTTTTTTTTGGCGAAAATCTTGACGGAATAAATGTCTGTGAATGGTGACAATGGTTTGAGGTTTTGACGTTGTGCGATCAGGGGGCTTGTACATTTTCGTACTTTTCCATCAAAAGTTTCATGGAAGTCCATGGACTGGACTTCCATCGACTTCCATGGAACCGTTCCATGGACTTCCATGGCCCTCCATGGAAGGTTCCATGGAAGTCCATGAAACGTTTCATGGTAGACCATGGAAATCCATGGAATTCCATGGAACTTCCATGGGCTTCCATGTAATTTCATGAAACTTCTATGGCCTTCCACGGAAATCCTTGGAACTCCATGAAAATTTTCACGCCATTCCGTGAAAAGTTCCATGGGTGTCCATGACATTTTTGTCATGAAACATGCAATGAAATGATTTCACTCCTTGCCATAAAATATTTCACGGGAAAATTTCATGGACGTTCGTGACATGCTTGCATGAACGCCCGTGAACGTTCATGAAACGTTTCATGAACGCCCATGAACGTTCATTAAATAACTTTTCATGGACGCACACCATGGTCTTTCATGAAATATTTCATGAACGCCCCATAGTCTTTCATGAAATATTTCATGAACGCCCATGGATGTTCATGAAAGGCCATGGACGTCTATCAAGTATTTCATGAACATCCATGAAAGTTTTCGAAATGTTTCATGAAAGCCCATTACCATCCATGAAATGTTCCATGAACGCCCATGAAATGTTTCAATAGCACCATGGAATATTTCATGAAATTCTAAATTCTGGAACACCAAATTCATTCGTATGCTGGTTGACGGGGGCGTATATAATGCAGAAGCACACAAGGAGGATGCATACACAGACTGAGAGAATTCGTGCAGTAGATTGTCATGGAGTGTGGCTGCTAGCATGAATAGGGTACATATTGCTCAGAGGATGTGGGATGGTCAGGAGGTATTCCTTCTTGTACCCATACTGCCCCCTTAGAAATTTCTACTCTGTGTGCCCCCTGAGATATAGTTGGATCCCGACTTCATCTCAGATCCTTGCTGGTCGTCTCTCCGCCATAACAAGCAACTCTCCCATCTCTACGTGGCCGTGGACAAGAGTCTCAAGGACGGAACCTTCATCTACCTCTAGGAGCATGCTACCGTCTACGGCTTAACTCCTTGTAAATGGTTTAGGACAACGATGAGGTTTTTCAAGATCACGTAAGATTGCATTCATTCGTCATGGGGGCGTGTTGAAATGCAGCGCATTACTTCGGTAGAGTAGATGCAGCTGCATGATTGCTGTATGCCATGATACGTAGAAGAAGCGGTATGATAAATGACGTTTTGTACAGTAGAACGTAACACGGTGTCATGAATGAATTAAGGAATAATAAAAACACACGCAGAAAGACTACCCATTCGAGATATACCCACAGTCGAACGGGATGTGGTGGAGTCTTCAGTGAATTGTTGGTATAAATCATCAGTGTATAGACTTAAAAAGACTCGAAATATGTCCAGTACCCAGCCGGTCTCCCTCCACTCACTGAAAAGACTCCACCACATCCCGTTCGACTGTAGGGATATCTCGATTGGGTAAGTCTTTCTGTGTGTGTTTTTATTATTCCTTAAGGGCCCCCAGAACAGCAAGTTCGATGTTGACTAATTTTGAAAACATGTGCAAGAGCACCAGAAACTGTACAACAGACACACAAGACCAGTCGGAACGCATCGCAAGAAGCAGAAATCGTTAAATCCCGCACAGGGCGACAGTAGAGGCTGCTAAAAACATACATTTCACGCGTCTACCTCCGCACGCCCCCTTTGAAACCAAGATAAAAATTCGCCCTGTTCTAATTCCAAGTCAAAAGAGCCAAAACGGCAGGCGTTCAAATAAGGTCTGTGTTGACTGTACCTGGTAACTAGTACTGTTACCAGTAGAGGACACCATGAAGAGGCTTCGTGCCTGCTGACACGTTTAGGTTTGCTACTGGAGCTGAAATATCGAAGGTTGCAGCAGTCTCTGAAAACAGTCCGAAATCTGCGCCGGAACCTAGCGGCATCCAACATTTGTCACAGCCGTGCTCACCGCCACGGACCCCAATCTCCTGAACTGTGCGTTTACAGCAGCAGTTCATGCCACAAGCTACTGCGGACAACCCTCCGTTGAGGGGTTTACGGTCCGTGGCGGTGTGCACGGCTGTTATAAATGTTGGATGCCGCTAGGTTCCGGCGCAGATTTCGGACTGTTTTCAGAGGTTGCTGCGACCTTCGATATTTCAGCTCTCAGTAGCAAACCTGAACGTGCCAGCACGCACGACGTCTCTTCATGGTATCCTCTACTGATAACAGTACTAATTACCAGGTACACTCTGCGGGAAGGTTGCTTTCTTTATTATGTTGGATTAAAGTTTGAGAAAAGAGCCAGCGTCAAAACCTTAGATAAATGTAATTGCAGCGAAATATGGAACATTTCATGGACTTCCGCGGAAATTTTCATGGAAGTTCATGGAGCTCCATGGAACATTTCATGAAACTCCTTGGACTTTCATGAAACATTTCATGGCATTTCATGGAACTCCTTGGACTTCCATGAAATACCTCATGAAGAGTTCCATGGAAGTCCAATATTTCATGGAAGTCGAAGGAGTTCCATGCAAAATTTTATGGAAGGGAAAGGAGTCTCACGAAAAGATTTATGGAAGTCCATGGAGCTATTTCACTAAAAAATACTATAATGTAGATGATTGTGCGACCAAAGACCTCGTGGTAGATAACGATATTACACCGTGCCTACTACGGTACATCGTTGCACTCTGTGTGATACTTGGACAGATGGCGACCACCCAAATGACGAAAAAACCGCACCGAAGTAAATAACTTTGATGACGTTCATCAAGTGTTGTCATTATCCCATTAGTTCCGGACGTCGGTTCTGTCATCTTTCGGTAAGTTCAATGTTGGACGCACCAGCCGAGGTCACGCAGGCGGAAGGCCACCCAGAAGTTTTTCCGTCTGCCTTCCTTCGGCACTGTTGGCCTTGATCGTATTCATTCGCGAGACGGATTGAACCGTTCCTTTCCCTCGTCGGCCGCGTACTCAAATGTTTGTGCATACGCGAAATTATGGCTTTTTCACATTGCTTGGGTGTTGTGGGAAAATGTGAAATCTTGCGTGACTGCAAGGGCGCACAATTTTTTTTTTCCGACACCTAACCCTATCCCCCCCCCCCCGGCGCTTGGCAACGACGTTGTAAAACAAGCCAATTCACTTCGTGAACTCGACAACCAGGTTACCGTTTTTATTTTTTTACCTCGGTTTTTTTTTTGGCGGTAACCATAATGGTGGTCGAGTAGATCATGTTGTGCGGGGTCGAGAACCCTCACTCCGCGCAACGGGGGATGATCGCACCACGTTGTGTTGAAATGGTCAAGCTTCCTCGAGACAGTTACACAGTGCTTACAACTGTCTCTGGAAGTGAAAGCACCAGAAAATAAATAAGTCATACGTAGCTGTCATCCGTACGCAAGGAAGTAAGCACAAGATGCCGAACACCCTCAGCAGGATGCAGCTCACCCTTCATGCGACTCGCCAAATACCTCACGGCGCTTCGCGCTTGGTGATTTGAGAGCCTGGTCCGGTGAGAACCCGGCGTGCTCCGTCCCGGCTTTGTAGGGATGCGAGGTCAATGGTCAAACGACTACGGCATGCACGACTATGAGTACACCCCCCCCCCCCGGGAGGGGTGTGAAAAACGTTTTTTTTTTTTGGAATATTTTCGTACAGACTTTCTTTTTTGAGTTTCTCCTTCTCCATTGCGTGTGCTTGTGCGTGTGGTGGTGTTTACGGCACGACGTTCAAGCAGGACCTTGTTACTCGGAAGGTGTAATTGCTACTTTATGTACTGAAATAAGCTGTGATGGGCTGGGGACACTTCTTATTTGGTTTTCAACTCTTGAAGTACAGCAGTAGTGCTTGGGGACAACCCCTCAGCTACACAAGAAACTTAGAACTTCTCCAAGCCTCTGCGACAAGTCCACGACATTTGACCTCGGTCGAATGTGGCGAAAGGACACAACCAAATGACACATACCCATGCGTCGAAACGTCATCATTCCAAGCTTACTCAAGCCGGCAACATACCGAAGAGGGGCTGTCGATGAGCCTACGGCGGTGGAATCACCTTCGCCGCGTGCAACACCCATCCATCCACAAATAATAGCAATTTGTCTTGGATGGTACTTATTATTCCCCGAAGCCCCTCCAGTATTGCCCAGTCAAACTCATCCTCGCTGAACCCTTTGGCACTATACTTGCCATTCACCGCCTGCTCTAACCTATGCATGGTACCACTCAGCGACAAGCCGTCTCGCCGCGCTTGAGCCATCAACCTTCGAATGCCATTCACTTCGTTGTCTGCCAAGTAAATGAAGATACTCTTCGCGAGTGCAACACGACCATGCAAAGCCGCGCACCTCCTGAGTTGGTTCAAAGTGTGCAGTTTCTGCACTTCGAACTTCTTCCACCGCGTCAGCCTGCCTCGTTGCTGGTGAGGAGTCAACAAAACTAGAGCAAGGTGCTTCAACCTTGAATCTTCTGGCTCCAACGATGATCGTTGAACCAGATCTGCTCTAAGACGGAAGGGGTGCAGAGGGAACAATCAAATTAATAAAAAGTACATATGTGGTGGAATGAGGGTACGACAGTTAAATTGTCTTGCCTTCCTAGTTGTGCCTTCCTATTTCGCGTTTTTTTCGCTACGTGGTCCAATCTCTGTAAAACTTAGAGTCCACACACGGCTCGCACGTGCCTCCTTGTTCTTCCACTGCTCCAGCACAACCTGGGCTCAGGATGCCGCGGGAGACGGTTTCCACGGCGTAAAGAGCCACGCCATTCGGGTCTATCCGAGCCTCCCACGACAGCCCCTTTTTGACGACACCATGCAAAGCTGCTGGGTAGTGTTGGAGAAGAGGCTCCCGAACATTCGGACGCAATCCCGCGCAGCGGAGGGGGTTTTGGACGCGCACCATATCGGTCGAACCACTCTCGTGTGCAGCGTCGGAGAAAGTTCCATCCATTTCGCTGCTCGCGCCCTCACAACCCTCACGCCCGTTCACAACTCCCGTCGAGAGCACCTCAACGTCACTGCTTGCGCCCGCTCCGCCTCCACCCCCGCCTGCGACTCCCGTCGCAACCACCTCAGCGTCGCTACCCGCGCCTGCTCCGCCCTCACGCCCGCCTGCAACTCCCGTCGTAACCACCTCAACGTCACTGCTTGCGCCACCGCTGCGATCCATCACGTCCCTCGACCCCTTCCCGCCGCCCGTAGTGATCGTCGGATTAAAAAACCTCAGCATTGTATTCCTCTGACGCTTAGCTTCAGCACCACGCCTGCGGATGTGAATAAATATTGATTGATCCGCCGTTGAGAAACGGAATAATTATCTAATCGTTCAGCTCTACATACTGTGTCAAGTTGCGTACCGTAGTAGGCGACGCATTCGCACACATCGACAAAGCTGCATGCACGCATTGATACTTTGCGCGACATACGTGCGGCGAGGATAGACAAAGTAACGGGTTTTGTGAGGTCTTGAAATGTTGGTAAGCACAAGTGAGCAGTCCAAATGGCTCCGCATTCGCGCACTCTTGGTTGCGTCCAACCTTGGTGTGGGTTGTTGTGTGTGTTGTTCTTGCGATTGCTGCTGCTGCTGCTGCTGCTGCTGCTGCGAGGCAGATTATACTATATAATGAAACCAAGGCAATCTCACAAAATGGCCCTCATCTACACTCACTCTTCGTGCTTGTGCGAAGCCTCATGCTGCAAGGCGGTGCCCTCGTCGACTCCTGAACCGTCGCCGAAGTTAGTTGTGTCCGCAGCGGCAAACAAACTCCATGCCATCCGCTCGCTCTCGGCAGACGCGGTTTAGCCAGCCGTCTTGTCGAAGGGGGTTGTTGATAGGAATCCCCACGGAGACTGTGCTCATCGTGACCACTCTCCCCAAGCTCTCGCTCTCCCTCGCTCCTCTGCTACGGACGGTACCGCGGCTGCGGGCTGCGGTACTCTGGAGCAGGGGCTACGTGGATTGTACTACCCCCTTGCATGAAATGTGCCCACTTTATATATAGGATTTACTATGGACTTGTTTATATAGGAAATTGTGTGGCGTTTGGGGGGGGGAGATGGGACCTTCGTACCCCCCCCCCCCGCCGGAGGGCCCCAAAAAAAAGTTTTGGGGGTTAGGTGTCGGAATTTGTTTTTTTGTAGCGCCCTTGCCACGCATGCATGTATTGGAACACGCATGTAATGTATTGAGAAAGCACTCCGCTGCTTTGTATTGTTCTGTTGGGAAAGAACAGCGTGTCGTCGTGTACACACCCCAACACGGAACACGAAGAAGCTACGTGTGAGCGTCGGGCGGCTGTCTGCGCGGGGCACAAAAGGAGAGGGGAGTAGTACCGAAAAGCCTTCTGTGGCAACAGGAACGAATCGCAAAGATTCCCCGGAAAGAATCGGAGAGATACTAGAGAGCCATAGGCCGAGAGAGAGAAAAAAATAAATAGAGCGAGAGAGACCGAGCCCAGAGAGAGACAAAGCGAGAACTACTGTGTACTGCTCTAGAAAGCACAGCGTGTTATATTATACAGCTGAGAGAGCGTGATCATCACATAGAAATCAGGAACGGAAAAAAAAGGTCGTCTGTCAGCGAACCGCGTGCACGTGACGCACGTTACTGCATGCATGCATGTATGTATGTATCGCGGATCGTGTACTACGTGTATCTATAGCAGGTAACATACACATACATACATACATACATACATGCAGTACATCCCCATGTTCCTACCTCTCGTGCACTTACTTACTTTAGCGATGGTGCATGATGAGTGTGTTTGGTGGACTGTTTACTGTTAACCACTTCCGGAAATAAATGAGAAGACTGAAGCCGACAACATGCGGCATTCATTGCGACAGAAAAAACTGGCTCTGGGAACTCGGAACACATCACATGCATCTCGCTATCTCGCTCATGTTTGTTTCTCATGATCAGCTTTGTGTGCTGCATCTCTCTGCGGTATGTAGTACGTGGTCCGGAGGACGACAAACAAACGCCGGGGGGGGGTGTATTGTACGAATATTAAACTTTACGGATCTAGACTGACTGCTGTAACAGTTCTTCAGTTTAACAGTTCTATCAGTTGTGTTCGGCGTAACTTTCGAGTGTTTCGCATTTCCAGCGGGCCGCTCTCCGTTCAAAGATCGGTTTTCTCGAGCCCTGACAGACCAGCATCAGATTTCACTTGGATTTAGAGTACTGTCTTTCCGCTTCTCGGGGCATGTTTTCGCTCCGCGGTTTCTCGATCAGGTGTGGAGCGCGCGTGTCAAGTACGACCACACAAGGTTGTTTCTCTCCCTATACTCCCTATATACGTGTTGCCTGTGTCTCTCTCTGTCTCACTGTCTGTCTGTCTTCCACCGCTCTATGCTCACATGTCTTTTCACGTATTTTCGTCTCTTCTTCCACAGACAGGCCAATTTGCAGCGGGCCGCTCTCCGTTCAAAGATCGGTTTTCTCGAGCCCTGACAGACCAGTATCATATTTCACTTGGATTTAGACTACTGCTGTCTTTCCGCTTTCCGGGGCATTTTTACACACCGACCGGTCTCTTTTCCGATTTCCATCAGATTACACATCGGCTTGTCTGTCCCTTCGATCTCTCTCTGTCTGAGACTCAGGAACTCCTTTGCGGCTCTTCCCATTACACGAGGCATATCGCTCTTCGTTTCGCTCTCTGTCTGAATCTCTCGCACTCCTTTCTTTGCGATCACATCAAGTCTATCTCTCGCTGTGTCTGGATCTCGCTCTCGGGATTTGTTCGGCTTATTTCCGTTTTCCCGCCGTTGGATTGTCCGCCTGCTTTCTCCGATTCGCCGCTTTTCCGACACCTGCAACTTGCGCAGCTCTCTCCCTCTCTCTCCCTCGCACACGCGCTCCCCCCCTGCTCTCATTGCCCCCCTCCTCTCACTCCGCCCACAGCGCCTTCCACTTACTACCACCAAGCGCCACATTTCGCGCCCCTTCCTCTCACTCCCCCGAGAGCACCCTCCACTGCCTACCAGCACCCGTTCAAGTATATGTACACCGCATACATTTTTTGTTTCGGCAACGAGCTCTCCATTCTTCAAGCGTCACATTTCCAGCGGGCCGCCCTCCGCGCAGCATTCATTCCGGATTATTTTCGGCCGGTTGTCATTTCTTCTTCAAAATTCATGTTCCGAGATAGGTTGAAGTTGTCAAAAAACACCGACAGCAGCATGGTGAAGAATGAAAGAACACACGGCCGTCTGTATTCTTTGAGGTCAACAGCTTGGCGCAATCCCAGCAGCATTATGTTAGAAAAAGCTACCAAACTGTCTTGTTGAGCCTGTCTGTTACCCGCAGGGAAGATGTCCCTATATTATATGCTGTCTGGGAAACCGTAGACATACAAGTACTTTCTGACGCTATGAATTCATTGCTTAGCTGTCTCAGACTCTTTTCTATGATAGAGATGGATTCGTTCTGTCATATTAAGAAAAATAAAAAAAAACGGCAAGAAATCAGAAATAAACGCCGAAACCAAGAAATATCAAAACCAATTTCCAGCCTATGAGCCGAACCAGGTCTCACCAGGTATCACTTATCGGGCCAACCCGACGTCTATGCCCAGGTCATATCTCTTGACAAGAAAACACAAAAATCAACGCAAATTGGAGAAGAACAAATAAATTTGGCGGTACTACACAGATTTTTCTCTTCCCATTGATCCCTCCTCTCTTGAGCGACAGGGTGGGTGGGTGGGAAATTCGATCAAGTCCCAAACGAAAACTCTTTTCTCTCGCTGCTGGTTTGCTGCACTGCCTTTGCGGGCGATGCAACGTTTTTCCCTTCGAGGTCCTCGGCTTCCCAAGGATCCCAAAAGCTTCTGCCAACCTCTCTCTCTTCTCTGTACCCTGTACATAGCTATATATACCCCCGTGTACCTTTTTTTGTCTCTCGCCGCTCTTCTTTCACGAAGTTTCCGGAACGCTTCCACAAACCACGGATTATTCACGGTTTTACCGAATCCTCCTTCGTTTTCCTTGCCTCAAATAGCACTCCAGATTCATGAGCATAACAAAACGGGACCGTAGAAATTCCAACCAATCACCAGCGAGGTATGCCTGCGTTTGAAAAGTTGAAGAGCGCGAGCACGCGCAATAATACCGCTTTGTAGGAGGGAGAGACCCCCGGCGCACACAACAAATCAACCTGACGCGGCTCTAGCGCTCTACTAGTAGTAGTCCTATCGACCTCGACCGCTTGATTCCTGAGCACCAGGTGAACCGTGTGTACTTGCAGGGTATGGAGTTTGATGTTACGGGCAGGGGAAAAGGGGTGTTGTTGTTGTGTTGTTGCAGCTGTTACTACGTAGCCAGTTGTTTTTTCGAGAAATAAATGTCGGGTTTGCACAGCCTCGCCCACGCCAAAGAACGTTGGCGCTAAAGGGCGTGTTCTGTTGTCCTCAGAAGATAGATAGATAGATGTCGAGCTCACAGGATTGGAGCTGCCTGTCTATGCGATGGGCTACATAGACGTCGCACGGCAGGTATGATACTACTAGGGGCTTCCGTTTTCTCCGGCAGCATCGCATCACCGAAGCGCGACAAGCACATGATGATGTTCTTTTATACGCACAGAGAGAGAGAGAGGTGCAAGCGCTGAAATTTTTTTTGACACCCCATAGACTATAGCAGCGGTTGGACCCCCAGGGCACCAGCAGTTGACCCCGCGGAGCACAAGTTCCCCGGTTACGCGCTCATGATAGCAGGGCAGCGCCAACCTAGCTTGGTCCGGCCAGTGTGTGCTCTTGAATACAGCAGCAGGCTCATGTTGCTTAACGTTTTCTTTGGCGAAAAGCAAACGACAGCAGTGGCCGCCCGTTTCATGAGGAGCGCGCCCACGGGGGCAGAGAAGAGAAGAGTTTTTTTTTCTTGCAGCGCCAGCATCAATCAAGCTGCTGACAAACCTGCCTGTTGCCTGGTCGTGAAATCGAGGTCGAGATAGATAGGGTCGCTACAAGGGACGAGAGCCGTGCAGTTTACTACTCCGTGCTTCCAGGCAGTCCCGATTGTGTCACCGTTGTTGTGTTGATGCTCCGTCCCAAACAAGGGTCTAGGCTGGACTGTCAGGTTTTTGTTTTTGCGCCAACAACAAATATATGAGAGCGAGAGCGCGCGGAGAGAAATACAGAGAAAGACACCAGTCAGTGTACTTCTGCACACGCAACAGCCATCTCGACCGGTAGGCCATGAGGGAAGCCGGCGACAGGGTGGTGGCCACAGACAGGGTCGTAGAAGGGTTGATGGGTGGTCGCGCTGCGGGCAGTAGGGCAGGTTAGCTGTGTAGACTTTGAAATGATCAGTTGTCTAGCTGCCTCAACTAGTCTATTTTCGGTATATTGTGAATGATGAGTCCAAAGAGCGTAAAATGATCAGTGAAGACAAGTGAAGACCGATACAACTACTGCTGCAGCTGGTATTTGAGCAATTCAATGGGTAATTGTATACTTCTGTACTTCTCTGTTCTCTGTCCCCCCGAAATGTGCCCTGCCAGCTCTCTAGAGCTCCTGTGTTTTTCAAACAAGCACATCCACCAGCACACACCTGTACCTCGTGGTTTCCTAGGTTCGGGCGAGGGTATGTGTGGCGCTACGAGTGTGGATGTGTTGCTGATATATATATGTTACTCGTCTACAGCAGTAGTAGAAGTGATGTTGTAGCGTTCGTTGTATAATAGCTGCTGACACAATGACTGCTGGATCTTGGTTGGGGAACGATTTTCAGATTGTTGGGAGACGCAGCAACCACGATATCCTCGATATCTGGGCTTCGGCAGGGCTTGCAATACCCCTCCCTTTTGCTGCCCTCTGCTTTTTGCAGCAGTGGCTTCCTACGTTCGGGCGAGTGTATGTGTGGTGCTGCGAAAGAACACATATGTATGTATGTATATAATGTATGTATGTATGCACGCACACATACGTTCATGTACATACATACGTGGAGAGATTCATGATTTGGCATGGATTGCCCCATTATTCCCGAGACCTTGATACTACTCGCTATCACCGACGTCTCTTCTTTGGTCAGCCGGTTAGCGCGGGTGCTAATTAATATTCTAGACACACCTACCTATGGACTTGCCAATACACGGCGCGAAGGGCTGCAGGGCGGCAACTCCACGACTTTGCCACTACACCAGCATTTGCAAATGATCAATCAATGATCAGTCAGAACGCCTGAAGATTCAGTTGAAATGTGTGGGAAGCAGTATGTAACGCGCTCCTCGGTTCGAACTTGGGCCAGAACTTCGGAAAAAGGCAGCCTGCTGCCTCTTCATTACTTACTTCATCACCCCAACTTCTGACTACCCCACCTCTCGGCGCTAGCTAGACACCTTCCCCCTTTGCTGTTTCTGTGCAAGGGGTATGCGTGTCGCCGAGGCTACTGCTGCAACTGCCTGGCCTTGATCGGCCTCGGCAGATTGACACAACCTGTCAGTCATGCGTCCGCGGTGTGGTGTCGGGCCATCTACTGCTGTACTCTGTTGTTCCTCCGCCTCCCGGCGGTTTTTTCCGTATGGTATTTTTGAAGTACCAGTTGGCCTGCAATATACTTCCCCTGGAACACGGAAGCCAAAGTTCGCTGCTGCTGCGCACTTGAGAGTGTTCTTCGAAAGCCGCCGTGGTAATCACAACACACCTCACCCGGGTGTTTCGAGACATATTTTGCCTTGCTTAATGCAGGAATCCGAGGAACTCGCACAACTGCTGCAAGCGCCTTGCGTGGCCACCGGACAGAATAAAACATGTTTTTCCCATCATTTTCCCAATACACGTTTGTCTTGGGAAGCAAGGGTACTGGTTCCCGTTTGTCTGCTCACGAGGAATAAAATGCTGCCACCTTGTGGTCCTGGCCTCGCCGCCAAACCCCCCTTGCACCCGTCACCGTGATCGTTTTTGCTGCGATTTCTTCAATCAGTTAATTTCTGTCCAACACTGGAAATCCTCGTTTTCTCAAAGATTTACGTCATCCGTTCCCCGGACCGCTACTGCTGCTGCTCTTGGCCCTCCGTCCAGTTTTTTTTTCTCCACACGCCCTCAGACCGACCACCCCTTGTCGTCATCATGTTGGGCAAGGCGATGAGCTTCACCGCTCTGGTGTGCGTGGCCATCGCGCTTCTCGTGGGCACCATGACTCCCGCAGGTGAGACGGCTGCTCATCCGCTACAACAGCAGTACTATTGAGTTCGAATAAAAAATGATACCACCAAAGTACTAGTGTGTGCACATTTACCCGAAGCGCAGGCCGTCGTTACCCTTGAGTTCGCTTGTGGATGGATCTATACCAACCTTACTGAAGTTTCCGTGGCTGTTTTGGCGTTAATGTTGGCTTTCAACAAGGAAAATCACGATACTGCTGTAACCCAGATGTATATGATTTCGTTTTTTCTGAGGTGACGAGGCCTGCAGGACAAATGAAAAGATTTTACTTGGCTGTTTAATTTATTTGGCTGACCTCTTTGGTCGTCGGAGTTTGAACTACTATTCATACGTACTTGGTGCGGGGGGAAACAGCTGTACTAAAATACTACCTCTGTTTTGTGACACTCGTTTCCTCGAACACTTGACAGTCTTCGTATCCGTGTCATTCTCCAGGTTGACGATAACCTGCAGCAACGTGGCCGTTATTGTAAACAGCATCGGTTGGACAGTGAGACAGAATTTTGTGCTTGGGCCTCCCCCCCCAACCCTCCGCCTATATATGCCCACGGCGGCTGTACCTGTGTTTGTTGTGTTGTTTTTTACCTGGTACCAAAATATTGCTGATGGTTGCGGTCATAGCTTGTCTAGCCAAACCATGACAGCAACCCGTGGAATACTGTATTCTCCTCACCACCTTCCTATGTCGTCTTGACTTTTGGCACGTCTGGGACTACTCTTGCCTTCTCTACAACAACGACGGTGACGATCACAACAGGAGCCGTGTGCAGCAACGGACTCGAGGGTATCCAGTCGACCAGCCTGGACGCCTGGTGCGTGTAGAGCAGTGTACGGGAGTCCTGCAGTGTTTGTCGTCGGCGATGGCGTCGTCAGTCGTCGCCAAACCCACGGTCGTGTGCCTCACCAAGCGTGCATGGATCACTCCCCGTGTGGAAGACCCCAGCGCGAGCCGAAAGGCTGATCGGTAGACGAGTGCTGGTAGTACGGGGTGGTGTGCGTATCGTTTGTCGCATGGACGGTAGGTGGGTGCCGTGCTCATGTAATGCGAATCGTAGCATCTGCTGGTGCTGCTTGGCCAGTTGCTCTTGTTTCCCTCGCTTCTCTCTTCTTTTTTTTTTGGTGTTGGTAAATACTCTGGAGTCTTGTCTGCTCCAGTGCGTCCTCCCGTGTGCGCATCCCTACGCCTGTAAGTGAATTAACGTTGTAACCAAACTCCCACGCATGCATCGCCTGGCGTGCAAACAACATCGCGTACGTGCGCGAAGCTGTGTGGAGGAATGCGGACTCTGCGGCGGCGTCGGTTGCACCCCGGCCAACACGTCTAGCCTCACGTCGGCCGACTGCTGCGCGACCGAGATCACAGAGTCCGGAACCCTTTGCGAAGTTTCTATGGCTGCGCCGTGCATCATCACGACCGGTAAGCCCTGCTCGAGGCGTGGGTTGCTTGCGGAATCCGCCGCCATGGCCACCTTTTGTTGTGTTCTTTCTTTGGCGGTACATACACAATTGAAGCTGAGTGAGGTTTCCTCGTGCCCTTCTGACGTTTGGGCGCGGGTTCGAATCTCGTTGGAGTCACACGAACAGGGATAATACCTTACGATACGCCCACACATTGTGGCGACCGACAACGTCCTGCGTACGCAAGATTCGACTTGACGGTTCCTCTTTTCCTCCACCCCCCGCCCCGCCCCTCGGTGTTTGCCATCGGGGTTGGGTTCTCGTCGCTTGGCAACGACGTTGTAAAACAAGCCAATTCACTTCGTGAACTCGGCAACCAGGCAACCGTTTTTATTTTTACCTCTGTTTTTTTTTGGCGGTAACCATAATGGTGGTCGAGTAGATCATGTTGTGCGGGGTCGAGAAACCTCACTCCGCGCAAGGGGGATGATCGCACCACGTTGTGTTGAAATGGTCAAGCATCCTCGAGGCAGTTACACAATGCTTACAACTGTATCTGGAAGTGAAATCACCAGAAAATAAATTAAGTAATACGCAGCTGTCATCCGTACGCGAGGAAGTAAACACAAGATGCCGAATACCCCTAGCAGGATGCAGCGCACCCTTCATGCGACTCGCCGAATACCTCACGGCGCTTCGCGCTTGGTGATGTGAGAGCCTGGTCCGGTGCGAAGCCGGCGTGCTCCGTCCCGGCTTTGTAGGGATGCGAGGTCAATGGTCTAACGATTACGGCACGCACGACTCCCCCCCGCCCCCCTCGGTGTTTGCCATCGGGGTTAGGTTTTCGTCGCTTCGCAACGACGTTGTAAAACACGCCCCCCCCCCCGGTGTTTGCCATCGGGGTTGGGTTCTCGTCGCTTGGCAACGACGTTGTAAAACAAGGTAATTCCCTTCGTGAACTCGACAACCATGTTACCGCTTTTTTTTTTACCTCTGGTTTTTTGTTTGGTGGTTTTACAGAGGCAGTTACACAGTGCTTACAACTGTCTCTGGAAGTGAAAGCACCAGAACATAAATTAAGTCATACGCAGCTGTCATTCGTACGCGAGGAAGTATGCACAAGATGCCGAACACCCATAGCAAGATGCAGGGCACCCTTCATGCGACTCGTCGAATACCTCACGACGCTTCGCGCTTGGTGATGTGAGAGCCTGTTCCGGTGCGAAGCCGGCGTGCTCCGTCCCGGCTTTGTGGGGATGCGAGGTCAATGGTCTAACGACTACGGCATGCACGACTATGAGTACCCCCCCCCCCCCCCCCGCCGGTGTTTGTCATCGGGGTTGGGTTTTCGTCGCTTGGGCAACGACGTTGTAAAACAAGCCAATTCACTTCGTGAACTAGGCAACCAGGTTACCGGTTTTTTTTATTACCTCGGTTTTTTTTTTTTGGCGGTAACCATAATGGGGGTCGAGTAGATCATGTTGTGCGGGGTCGAGAAACCTCACTCCGCGCAACGGGGGATGATCGTACCACGTTGTGTTAAAATGGTCAAGCTTCCTCGAGGCAGTTACACAGTGCTTTCAACTGTCTCTGGAAGTGAAAGCACCAGAACATAAATTAAGTCATACGTAGCTGTCATCCGTACGCAAGGAAGTAAACACAAGATGCCGAACACCCTTAGCAGGATGCAGCTCACCCTTCATGCGACTCGCCGAATACCTCACGGCGCTTCGCGCTTGGTGATGTGAGAGCCTGGTCCGGTGAGAACCCGGCGTGCTCCGTCCCGGCTTTGTAGGGATGCGAGGTCAATGGTCAAACGACTACGGCATGAACGACTATGAGTACACCCCCCCCCCCCGCGCGCCCTCCTCCCCGCTCTTGATGCGCAGCCGCCGCCTCGAACGACTCGGTCTGCGATAACGGTCAGACAGGGGTACAGGACCCCGACACGGACGTGTGTTGCCCCCTGGATTGCGGCGACTCCTGCGGCGGCGAGGGCTGCGGGACCATCGCCGGGATAGACGCCTCCCAGTGCTGTTCCGCCCTCATCATCGCGTCCGGGTTTGTCTGCTCCGACTCGGTTTCCGCCCCCTGCGTCTTGGTAGACGGTAAGTGTTTGGGGCTTTGCGCGCGTCGGAAGGTGATGAAGAGAAAGAAAGGGGTCCATGCTGAGGGTGTGGACTTAAATCGTGACGTATTTGTGCGATGATGTTTCGCTCATTTGAAGGTGATGCTCAGGAAGGGGTCCATCCTTCGTATGTAGACTAACCTTGTGGCGTGTTTGGGCAAAATTCTTCGCGCATGGAAAGGTGATGGGCAAGTCAGAGTCCCATACAAAATTCTTCGTACGAAGTATGTAGACTTGCATCTTGACGTGTCGTGTAGTTTGTTTTTTGCGCATGGGAAGGTGATGAGCAGGAAGTAGTCCATGCTATTTTCCAGTTATGTAAATGTACCTAGTGCCGCATGCTGCATATTTGTGCGATGTATTCTATCTAGCTGCAGCCAATGTCCAGTTAGTTGGTGGTACTGCTGTATTTGCGTGCTCGTGAGCTGGGACAACTGTGTCTCAATCGAATCCAGTCTCTAACCACCAATGACACCATGCGAATCACCCGGAGGTGAGTCATCCACATGATCCCCAGCAGGCCCACTCATCACGAAGCAAGGTGATCAATCTTCCTCCGTTCAGTCTTGACGTACAGTCCCGGGGGACAAGCAGCAGTCGACTGATGCGCTATAGCGTGTTGGTAAACTCGTGGCTTCAATGATGTTGTATTGATGAGACCTTGGACCAGGAGAACCGGTCAAAAGGTAGAGTGGACTGGGTGCGCGAGCGCCACAGCACCAGCCATGTCGCTCGACCAACGCACAAACACGGAACTCGGACCAATGTACTATCCGACATACCGAGAACACGCTCGGGTCTATGCACCACCCACGAAGAACATTCCAGGAACATTCCTACAAAACGACAATCCCGTCATTTGAACTGTCCTATCAGTGTTCTACGTTACTCTGTCGACACACAGCAGCAACTATCACGAACAGTAGCGTTCGTTGAAGCTGCTGACACAATGACTGCTGGATCATGGGAACGATTTTCAAATTGTTGGGAGACGGAGCAACCACGATATCCTCGATATCTGGGCTTCGGCACAGGGCTTGCAACACCCCTCCCTTTTGCTGCCCTCTGCTCTTTGCAGCAGTGGCTTCCTACGTTCGGGCGAGTGTATGTGTGGTGCTGCGAAAGAACACATATGTATGTATGTATGTTCGTGGGTCTACGGACATGGTTTGGATATGTTAGCCGTACGTACAAGTGTGACGCAGATGGTGTAGAACCTTTTAGGTAGGGGTACGGTGATGATGCACCGGGGCCCCCTTTTGTTGTGTGCAGCAGCCCTGCTGCCACTCCTCCTCTCTGAGCACGACAGCGCCCTGGGTACGGGCGTTGCCTCATCGTCTGAAGTTAATACACTACACAAACAATACCCGATAAGTACGCGGAGTACGGCCGACAAACACTCTAGAGTTTAGATTGATTGTCCCTCGAGGGATAGCCGCATCGGGTCATGTCTGCGTCGGACAGCGGTTCCGTCGCAGGGCTGGGGGAAGAGACCTCAGCCACGCAACAGCAACACGCCGAGGATCCGGTGATTGCGAGGCTGGAGGGCCAGTTATCGCAGCTGATGAGCGTAGTGATGGAGTTGAAGAGGAAGGAGCCTGGTGACGCCGTGGCGGGCGATGCCAGTAGGGGCGGCGGTGCTGCCGTCCCAAGCCAGAGAGAGGCTCTGCCGCCTGGGGGCGGCGGGGCGTTTTCCCGGGAAACGGCCCGTGATGGGCGAAATCACCCGCGGGAAAGCAGCTGGGACAACATACCGGGAGCGAGTCCTGGGGTTCCAGCGAGAGTGACGACTGGCTGGGCAGGTAGATCGGGAGCGAATCCTGTGGGGCCAGCCGGAATGAGCCCGGGCGTAGGACCGGACCGCGGGGAAGCGAGGGGGTTAAAACCCCCAAGGTGAGCAAACCGCAATTCGAGGGGCCGGAGAATTTTTTGATGGGTACAGCAGTAGTAGCCAAAAACGTGTTACGGTCAACGCACCGCGTCTCGAAGGGGAGAGTCGCGGCCACGGGTACGACTCGTGGAGGAAGGCACTTATTCAAGCCGCAAAAACCGTAGGCTTGGACGGGCAGCTTATCGGCAACGCCGAGAAGCACGCACCCGTCGGTGACCCAAACAGGCCTAGCTCGGAGCTGTATAGCTTGGGCTACACAAGTGATGAGGTTCAGAGGGGCCTCCAGGCGTTCCACTTTGTGACTACAGCCATCGTCCGAGAAGCCGACAAGGCAATCGTGAATAAATGCGAGACCGCAAAGGAGATCCTTGCGGAGCTCGACAAAGTACACAACCCGGAGTCGCAGGGCTCGAAACAAGCCCTCATGAAGAAGATGTTTCGATTCACGATCCCCGCACACAGCAACAGCAACCCTGTCGAGCATCTATACACGCTCGAGCTGCTGTACTCACGACTGCGGGAAAAAGGGCTCAACGCTGACACACCCTTTGTTCTCGCACACTTTGTCGATGCCCTTCCACCCGAGTACCAACAAGCCAAATTCTTGTTGGAGACGGCTACAAACCTGGACCGGGGCGAGATAATCAGGGTAGTCAGTACCGTGCACGCGAGCCTCCCGGAGGGGAGGAGGGCCACGAAGGGCCAGCGGAAGGCGGAGCATGCTTTCCTCGCGAGCGACGGTGGCAACAGGGGCGGAGCGCCCGGCCGCAGCAGCGGCGGCCACAGCAAGGGCGGCGGCGGCGGTGGCAGCCAGAAGGGGAAAGGGGGTGGTCGCAAGGGCGGTGGTGGTGGCAACAGCGGCGGAGGCGGCGGCGGTGCAGGTAGCATGCACGGCCGCTGCTTCCGGTGCGGAGAGAAGGGTCACCAGGCGGCCGCCTGTACCAAGCCGGAGCCCCTGCGATGCGAGAAATGCCTGGGCTACGGACACGACAAGAGCAAGTGCTCGTCCGAGCAGGCGGTGCTCGCGGTGGAGCTGCCGGTCTTGGACGCCACCGCACTGGACGTGGCAGAGGAGGCGCTAGTGGTCCGTGACTTCACAGGCGAGTGGAACAGAGTCGTTGATCGAGGGGGTGTAGAACAGGCCAGGCAGGAAAGGTTTGTGGCCGATACCGGCGCAACCAACCACATGTTCCCGAGCGCTAACGCGTTCGAAAACTACCATGAGTGCGATCGACGTTTGAGTGTCGCCGCAGGGAAGCAAGCCTTCGCCATAGTAGGCTACGGCGACGTGAGGGTGACCATCGGTTCTCGCGTTGGGACCACAGACCTGCTGTTGAAACGGGTCGCTCATGTGCCGGAGCTGAATTACAACCTCGTGTCCCTCACAGCCCTTTTGAAGCAAACCAAGGGCCGCTTAGCCGCAGACGAGCGTGAGTTGGAGGTGTTCGTTGGTGGGGGGGAGTCGGTGTACTTCCCTCTATGGGGGGACCTGTTCGTTCAGACTGGTCACCGCATAGACTCGGGTAGGGAACTAGCCTATGCCATAATTGCTCCTGGTAACGCGAAAGCGAACCGCACCCCCGTTGACATCAACGACTTCCACTGCGCGCACGGCCACTCCCACGAGGTGCTGCTGAAGAACACGGCGAAGCAGCAAGGGGTGACGCTGGTGGGTCAGCTCCGGGAGTGCATGGGGTGCTCGACGGCAAAGGGGCTATCCAAGCCCATCCCCAACAGGACGTCAACCCGAGCAGTTAAGAAACTGCAGAGAGTGTTCGTGGATTTGAGTGGGAAGGCAAGGGTGCAGAGCTTGGGGGGGAAGTGGTACACTCTCATTGTAAGGGATGACTGCACGAGGTGGAACCGCGTCTACTTCTTGAAAAACAAGTCAGACGCTGCAGAGGCATTCGAGAGATACCTAGCGGAAAACAGGGCAGACGGAGCCCCATCCGAGGTCATGGTCGTGCGGTCTGACAACGGAGGAGAGTTTTTCGAGGGAGAGTTCGGAAAGCTGTGCCGCAAGTATTGCATCAAGCAGGAGTTCACCCCCGTATACGGCCCAGAATACAACGGTGTAGCTGAGAGAGCACTGGGACTGATCAAGGATGCAGCACTAGCCGCCCGCATACAAGCGCCGATTCTTTACCCCGAAGCACCAAGCTACCCCTCCCTTTGGGCCGAAGCCACAGCTTGGGCATGCAACGCCCTGAACTGCACCTCCACCACATCCAACCCGGACAAGAAATCGCCGTACGAAATGTGGCACGGGCACCCACCTCCCCCAGAGGCGACGTACCCGTTCCTCAAACCCGCCGTATACAAGGTCAAGCGCACGCACAAGTCAGAGCCGAAAGCAAAAAAGTGTTTTTACCTCGGCCCTGGAATCAACACAAACCGTGATTGCGTGCGCATCCTGAACGAAAAACGCCAAGCGATCACCACTCGCAACTTCACCTGGCAATCTGTGCCCGCCGCCCCGACCGCGCACCCCCAGCCGCTGCCTCCCATTGCAGAGGAGGACGAGGAGCTCACGACTGGGGAGCATGAGGACGGGGGGGGTGCGTCATGCCACGGTGGAGGGAGGGCGGAGGGAGAACCTGAGGATGGAGGTTTCCACCTTGACACGACGGCAAACCCGGGGCCCGCGGAGCCGCCCGCGCGCGATGCGCCGGCGGCGCCGCCGGCCGCGCCCCAGGAGTCGGGCGCGGGCGACGCTGGCGATGGCGCCCCCTCGAGCAGGGAGGGCGCGAGCGTCGCCCCATCTACCACGTCGACCGGGATGGCCGATGTGGGCGGCGGCGAGGACGACCGCAGCAGCAGCAGCAGCAGCAGCAGCAGCCGCGGTGGCGGCGGCAGCAGCAGCAGCAGCGGCAGCAGCAGCAGCAGCAGCAGCAGCAGCAGCGGTGGCGGCAGCGACAGCGGCAGCGACACGGATATTCCGGCGCTCCGCGGGCCCGAGGAACGGAGGCTCGCCCGCTTTGGCGAGCCGGCCGAACTCACCAGCCGCCGACTCAGGGAGAACCCTCGCCGGAACACGAGGTACGAGTCGTCAACGAGTGCCGAAGGTCTGCTCGCCCGCCATGCATCGGCGGCCGGGCTGCCCACCCTGCCCATCACCAGCACGGAGGAGTACACCCACTGGATGCTCGCGTGTGTGGTCGACGTGGTGGAAGGGCTAGAGGCGAGGGCGGTGCAAGCGCTGCTGTGCGAGCGCGCGGAGGAGGCCAACATCGCGCGCCAAGAGGCAGAGGACTTCCTGCTGGGAGCGGAGGACCTCGTGCTCAACTCTCCAGACGCCTTCGTGAGGGCCCTGGCGTCGACCGAGCTGAGTACAGAATCCCCCATAGGACCGAAGCGAGATGACGAAAGTGGAGGGGAGTGGCCGGTGAGGGAGGCCATCGGCAGCATGATGTGGGTGTCGACGTTCTCGCGCCCGGACATCTCGTTCGCTGTGCGTGCGGTAGCGCCCCACGCCCACGCCCCTGCCGAGAGGCACTGGAAGGCGATACGGAAGATCCTCGCCTACCTCAAAGAGACGAGGGACCTCGGGATCACCTACAAACGGGGATCGGGGCTGGGGCTGGCGGTGTACGTGGACGCTAGCTACGCCGACGCTGAGGATAGACGTTCGGTGTCAGGGCTGGCAACAACGGTTGGAGGAACCGTCATCAGCCACGGTAGCAAGACGCAAGCTATCGTATCTTTGTCGTCTACGGAGGCAGAGTACATTGCTGCCGGAGAGGGTGTGAAAGAAGTTTTGTTTGTGCGTGCAGTGCTTTCGTTTATTGCCCCAGAGACCAGCGGCGGTAGCATTCAGGTCCTTGAGGACAATCAGGGGGCCATGGCTTTGGTGCAGAACCCCCTTCGCTCAGCGCGTAGCAAGCACATCGACGTGCGGTACCACTTCATTCGTGGATTGTTTAGGTCGGGTGACATCTCGATCAAGTTTGTGTCGACGTCGGAGCAACATGCAGACATGCTCACCAAGGCTCTTAGCAACAGCAACCTGCAGTACCACCGGAAAAAGCTGATGAATTTGCCGGAGCTTCTGTAGGATTTTCTAGCGCTTGGGGAAGGTCATGTATACCATGCGGGGAAAGATGCATTACTGTCGCGGGCTGTGTCCCAATGGCAGGAGTAGGAGGCTTGCCTCGCATTCTTGTCTTCGCCTTGGCCTTCCTGATAAGTGCGGCCGTTGTGATCCGCCGTGATAGCAATGGTTTGTGTTGGATGGGATTTATTTTCGAGGGGTTTTGCCCGGGCGCCGGGTTTCCCCTCGACCACCGTATTGGCATTTTATTGATGTATCCGGGGTGTTTTTGCCCCACTGATGGTTAGTCACTTGCGTGAAGAACCAGGGAGGGTGTTCGTGGGTCTACGGACATGGTTTGGATATGTTAGCCGTACGTACAAGTGTGACGCAGATGGTGTAGAACCTTTTAGGTAGGGGTACGGTGATGATGCACCGGGGCCCCCTTTTGTTGTGTGCAGCAGCCCTGCTGCCACTCCTCCTCTCTGAGCACGACAGCGCCCTGGGTACGGGCGTTGCCTCATCGTCTGAAGTTAATACACTACACAAACAATACCCGATAAGTACGCGGAGTACGGCCGACAAACATATGTATGTATGTATGTATGCACGCACACACACGTTCATGTACATACATACGTTGAGAGATTCATGATTTGGCCTGGAATGCCCCAGTCCCGAGACCTTGATATTACTCGCTGTCACCGATGTCTCTTCTTTGGTCAGCCGGTTAGCGCGGGTGCTAATATTCTAGACACACCTACCTATGGATTTGCCAATACACGGTGCGAACGGCTGCAGGGCGGCAACTCCACGACTTTGCCACTACACCAGCATTTGCAAATGATCAATCAATGATCAGTCAAAACGCCTGAAGACTCAAAAGGGTTAACGAAGTTGAAATGTGTGGGAAGCAGTAACGCGCTCCTCGGTTCGAACTTTGATCAGAACTTCGGAAAAGGACGCCTGCTGCCTCTTCATTACTTACTTCATCACCCCAACTTCTGACTACCCCACCTCTCGGCGCTAGCTAGACACCTTCCCCCTTTGCTATTTCTGTACAAGGGGTATGCGTGTCGTCGAGGCTGCTGCTGCGGAAGGCAACGTAGAGAAAAATCACCGACTTAGCGCCAAACGTGCGGACCATGTAAGTCTTTGTCCCAAGGTCGGGTAAATGAAGGGCCACCCCTCTGCACCGCCCGCTGGCCGTCGCGCCGTCGGCAGTGCTGCTACCAGGCAGGGCACCGGGCCCGAAACACTACGCTTCCCTGCAATTGGCGAGTGCAGATAGACCCACATCTGGTCACCCCCCCACATGAACACGGCTTAGTTCACCTCAAAATGGTACGCTAGGTGTGCCGAGCACACCGCGTGCTATCGCCGCCGTACGAATACGACCTCACACGGCTCTTCGCTGTTATCATCATCGTCATCGTGTATACGTGTGTGGTTTGCAGCCTCAGCTTCGCTCGCTCCCAGCGCTACACTCGCTTCCGGGGCTACACTCGCTCCCAGCGCTACGCTTGCTCCCGGCGCTACGCTCGCTCCCGGCGGGACCGGAAACGTCGGTGAGTCACAAATGTGCATAGAGTAGGAGTTGCTTGGATCAGTTTCTGAAGAACCACAAGCTGTGCAGCTCTCTCGACTATGATCACGAATGGCCATCTTTGTTTGGCGTTCCAACTGTTCAACTGTTACTGTTTGTACATCCATCGTTAGCGCCAAACGTGCGTGCACGGAATGTTGTGCATGGACCATGTCTACGTCCCAAGGTCGGGTACATGAAGGGCCACCCCGCTGCTCCGCCCGCTGGCCGTCGCGCCGTCGGCAGTGCTGCTACCAGGCAGGGCACCGGGCCCGAAACACTACCCTTTCCTGCAATTGGCGAGTGTAGACGGGCCCACATCTGGTCACCCCCCCACATGAACACGGCTTAGTTCACCTCAAAATTGTGCGCTAGGTGTGCCGAGCACACTGCGTGCTATCGCCGCCGTACGAATACAACCTCACACGGCTCTTCGCTGTTATCATCATCGTCATCGTGTATACGTGTGTGGTTTGCAGCCTCAGCTTCGCTCGCTCCCAGCGCTACACTCGCTTCCGGGGCTACACTCGCTCCCAGCGCTACGCTCGCTCCTGGCGGGGCCGGAAACGTCGGTGAGTCACAAATGTGCATAGAGTAGGAGTTGCTTGGATCAGTTTCTGCAGAACCACAAGCTGCAGCTCTCTCGACTATGATCACGAATGGCCATCTTTGTTTCGTGTTCCAACTGTTACTGTTGGTGTATCCATCGTTAGCGCCAAACGTGCGTGCACAGAATGTCGTGCATGGACCATGTCTACGTCCCAAGGTCGGGTACATGAAGGGCCACCCCGCTGCTCCGCCCGCTGGCCGTCGCACCGTCGGCAGTGCTGCTACCAGGCAGGGCACCGGGCCCGAAACACTACCCTTCCCCTGCAATTGGCGAGTGCAGATAGGCCCACATCTGGTCACCCCCCCACATGAACACGGCTTAGTTCACCTCAAAATTGTGCGCTAGGTGCCCCGAGCACACTGCGTGCTATCGCCGCCGTACGAATACAACCTCACACGACTCTTCGCTGTTATCATCATCGTCATCGCGTATACGTGTGTGGTTTGCAGCCTCAGCTTCGCTCGCTCCCAGCGCTACACTCGCTTCCGGAGCTACGCTCGCTCCCAGCGCTACGCTCGCTCCCGGCGCTACGGTCGCTCCTGGTGGGGCCGGAAACGTCGGTTAGTTACAAATGTGCATAGAGTAGGAGTTGCTTGGATCAGTTCCTGAAGAACCACAAGCTGTGCAGCTCTCTCGACTATGATCACGAATGACCATCTTTGTTTCGTGTTCCAACTGTTCAACTGTTACTGTTTGTACATCCATCGTTAGCGCCAAACGTGCGTGCACGGAATGTCGTGCATGGACCATGTCTACGTCCCAAGGTCGGGGTACATGAAGGGCCACCCCGCTGCTCCGCCCGCTGGCCGTCGCGCCGTCGGCGGTGCTGCTACCAGGCAGGGCACCGGGCCCGAAACACTACCCTTTCCTGCAATTGGCGAGTGCAGATAGGCCCACATCTGGTCACCCCCCCACATGAACACGGCTTAGTTCACCTCAAAATGGTACGCTAGGTGTGCCGAACACACTGCGTGCTATCGCCGCCGTACGAATACGACCTCACACGACTCTTCGCTGTTATCATCATCGTCATCGCGTTTACGTGTGTGGTTTGCAGCCTCAGCTTCGCTCGCTCCCAGCGCTACACTCGCTTCCGGGTCTACACTCGCTCCCAGCGCTACGCTCGCTCACGGCGCTACACTCGCTCCCAGCGGGGCCGGAAACGTCGGTGAGTCACAAATGTGCATAGAATAGGAGTTGCTTGGATCAGTTTCTGAAGAACCACAAGCTGTGCAGCTCTCTCGACTATGATCACGAATGGCCATCTTTGCTTCGTGTTCCAACTGTTACTGTTTGTACATCCATCTTTAGCGCCAAACGTGCGTGCAGAGAATGTCGTGCATGCACCATGTCTACGTCCCAAGGTCATGTACATGAAGGGCCACCCCGCTGCTCCGCCCGCTGGCCGTCGCGCCGTCGGCAGCGCTGCTACCAGGCAGGGTACCGGGCCCGAAATACTACCCTTTCCTGCAATGTGCGAGTGCAGATAGGCCTTCATCTGGTCACCCCCCCACATGAACACGGCTTAGTTCACCTCAAAATTGTGCGCTAGAGTGTGCCGAGCACACTGCGTGCTATCGCCGCCGTACGAATACAACCTAACACGGCTCTTCGCTGTGATCATCATCGTCATCGTGTATACGTGTGTGGTTTGCAGCCTCAGCTTCGCTCGCTCCCAGCGCTACACTCGCGTCTGGAGCTACACTCGCTCCCAGCGCTACGCTCGCTCCCGGCGCTACACTCGCTCCCAGCGGGGCCGGAAACGTCGGTGAGTCACAAATGTGCATAGAGTAGGAGTTGCTTGGATCAGTTTCTGAAGAACCACAAGCTGTGCAGCTCTCTCGACTATGATCACGAATGACCATCTTTATTTCGTGTTCCAACTGTTCGTGTATCCATCGTTAGCGCCAAACGTGCATGCACAGAATGTTGTGCATGCACCATGAAAGTCTACGTCCCAAGGTCGGGTACATGAAGGGCCACCCCGCTGCTCCGCCCGCTGGCCGTCGCGCCGTCGGCGGTGCTGCTACCAGGCAGGGCACCGGGCCCGAAACACTACCCTTTCCTGCAATTGGCCAGTGCAGATGGGCCCGCATGTGGTCACCCCCCCACATGAACACAGCTTAGTTCACCTCAAAATGGTACGCTAGGTGTCCTGAGCACACTGCGTGCTATCGCCGCCGTACGAATACGACCTCACACGGCTCTTCGCTGTTATCATCATCGTCATCGTGTATACGTGTGTGGTTTGCAGCCTCAGCTTCGCTCGCTCCCAGCGCTACATTCGCTCCCGGGGCTACGCTCGCTCCCAGCGCTACGCTCGCTCCCGGCGCTACGCTCGCTCCCGGCGCTACGCTCGCTCCCAGCGGGGCCGGAAACGTCGGTGAGTTACAAATGTGCATAGAGTAGGGGTTGCTTAAGTAATTTTCTGAAGAACCACAAGCTGTGCAGCTCTCTCGACTATGATCATGAATGGCCATCTTTGTTTCGTGTTTCAACTGTTACTGAGATGTCACGGCCGCTCCCACCGTTGCCGGAACGGGTGGCGGAACCGTCGGTGAGTCACTGATTCGTTTGTCGGTCCCCTCTCTCGGGTTGGTCGTGCTGCCCAGCGTGGTGTTTCGGCGCACACACACGTTTTGTTTTTTTGAGCGCTTCCAGAATGCTCCGGATGAGACTATTTTCAATTTTCGTACTACCTGCTGTTGAGAAGCACGATATCCACTACGCCACCAGTCAGCATTGACGAGTGGTCTAGTTGTCATCGTGCTTTTCAACACAAACTATGTCAGGGGTTCTAATCTCCCTAGAGCATATTGAATTCATTTGCGCTCGATTTATGGTAACAAAATGTCTGAAGAACTAGGCTTCGCAAAACATGCCATGACATGTTGTTATCGATCTGGCATGCACAGCGCTGATCACAGGGATGACAACCCTGGGGGGGATGTGTTCGTGGCTTGAAAGCTTGACGGACTCGGGCATGAACTATTGTTTGGAAGCACGATGTCCACTAGCGCTGACTAAGGGTCTAGTGGTCATCGTGCTTCTCAACACTTGCTACCCACAAGATTCCGGCTCTTGGCCTGGGCATTCATATAACCACATCACTCGCTGCTCAAGTCTCCACCACTGATAATGCTCGACGACGAGCTGAATCGGAGAAGGCAAACGCTTGGTAATCTCTCTCATGTTTTCGTCCCACAACCTGTTCGCGCTTGTGGTGCAAGCACACCAAATCCCACACGACCACCCGGGATTGACTCGCGTTCGACGTATGCTCCGAATACCTTTCCTCCCACCGCAGGGTCGAATTCCACAGAACCCTTGAGCGGTAATGGCGACGACAACGACCCAGACTCAGAAGGTAAGGACCTTCCCCCAAGAAAGCATAGTGTCAAATAGAAGTCCTCAAACCTTACTTTGCCGACAACCAAGTCGCTGCCGCCCAGCCGTATTACGCTCGGAGCGTCTCTACAAGTCTATGTCCCATTTGTGAGCACAATTCACGGGCGTACGGCTCTTCGCAGGGAGGGACAAGGCTGGTCGCTGTAGTCACCGTGTCAATTGCTGCCGTTGCCGTTGAGGTAGACGACGCGGGGCATTTCGTGTTAGAGATTAACTCCTCCCTCCTCTCCTACAGGGTCAAGCATGCGGTAGTAGGGCCTCGAAACCTACCAGCGTTCGGCGGCGGCAACAAGAATAAGAGGTGGACGAGCTCTCTCTTGGAGAATGGCGCAGCCGCCGAGAGGGATACAATTCCCTGACAGTTGATACAACGATAACGAAACACATTGTTACAAATGACGCAGGGCGACAGACAGACAGACAGACAGATAGATAGATACACCGTAACCGTTTCCGCTGCGAGTCCCTTGGAAATAATGACCTAAGAGAAAAGCTCGACCGCACCCGCTGCTTCACGCGAACTGCAAGCAAAGCTCTGTTGTCGAGACCGAATTATTCTGACAGTACTGTTGGCTCTATGGCAAATCCTTTCGTTGGTATGCAGTTTTCGCCAACCCGCCTGCTAAACTCCACATTCGAAAGGAAAACGGAGGACGGGGGTGGGGGGGGGTGCACTCATAGTCGTGCATGCCGTAGTCGTTAGACCATTGATCTCGCATCCCTACATAGCCGGGACGGAGCACGCCGGGTTCTCACCGGGCCAGGCTCTCACATCATCAAGCGCGAAGCGCCGTGAGGTATTCGGCGAGCCGAGTGAAGGATGCGCTGCATCCTGCTAAGGGTTTTCGGCATCTTGTGCTTACTTCCTCGCGTACGAATGACAGCTGCGTACGACTTAAATCTATTTTCTGGTGCTTTCACTTCCAAAGACAGTTGTAAGCACAGTGTAACTGCCTCGAGGGTGCTTTACCAACTGAACACAACGTGTTGCAATTTTCCCCCTTGCGCAGAGTGAGGGTTCTCGACCCCGAACAACATAACCTATTCGACACAATCCATGGTTGCCGAAAAAAAAAAAAAAACGGAGGACGGGGGATGGGGGGGGGGGGGTGTACTCATAGTCGTGCATGCCGTAGTCGTTAGACCATTGACCTCGCATCCCTACAAAGCCGGGACGGAGCACGCCGGGTTCTCACCGGACCAGGCTCTCACATCACCAAGCGCGAAGCGCCGTGAGGTATTCGGCGAGTCGCATGAAGGGTGAGCTGCATCCTGCTAGGGGTGTTCGGCATCTTGTGCTTACTTCCTTGCATATGGATGACAGCTGCGTACGACTTAATCTATTTTCTGGTGCTTTCACTTCCAGAGACAGTTGTAAGCACTGTGTAACTGCCTCGCGGATGCTTTACCATTTTAACACAACGTGGTGCGATCATCCCCCGTTGCGCGGAGTGAGGGTTCTCGACCCCGCACAACATGATCTACTCGACCACCATTATGGTTACCGCAAAAACAAAACCAGAGGTAAAAAAAAAAACAGTAACCTGGTTGCCGAGTTCACGAAGCGAATTGGCTTGTTTTACAACGTCGTTTCCAAGCGACGAAAACCCAATCCCGATGGCAAACGCCGAGGGGGGCGGGGGGGGGAGGGGGCGTACTCTTATGTTTTGCGTGCCTTAGCGGTTAGACCATTGACCACGCGTCCTCGAGAGGACGGAGCATTGTTCCCACAGGACCGATCACCGATGGCCAATCGTTCCTTCCTACTTTGCCAAAGGTGGCTCAAAAATGTCTTCCCTAGTCTGTCTATCCTAACGATATCCCTTCCCGCCTTTTCAAACCACTTCCTACTCCCCAGTACAGCTACCATCCTCTCCTCTCTATTCCATGCCTCAAACATGTTCCTGTACGTCCCTTGTGTTTTTCCCAGCTCAGTCATGTACACTTCCCTCTCCTCTTCGTACCACGGACATTCCGCGACTACATGAACACGGTCTTCGCATTCGAAGCCGCAATCACATTTGAACTTGTCGTCTTCGTCGTCTACCGTCGTATGTCTTCGTCGACGTTCTCGAAGGCCTATGTCCCCGGTCCTGAATTTGACCTTAAGCTTTGTCCCTGCATCCATTGGTCCATGTAGATAATCCTTGAACCCTATTCCTTCTTTCAACATTCCGTACACTTCTAGACCCTCCTTATCCTTGGTTTCTTTCCTTAGATTCTGTTCTTCTCTCTCGGCACAAGCAACAGATATCTTCTCCTTGAACCCCTGTAGACCCTCCGTTTCCAGCATTTCATCTTCGTCGATGTCTAACCCCTTCCATACGTCCTCTACAACTTTGACCCATTCCGTGGGTTGTCTACCCCTCTTTTTGTTTTGCTCACTTCGCCTCCCATACTATTCTCGGCAACCTCTCCTCTCCCATCGCGCACATGCGATACTGCCATGTCATCTTCCTTGCATCTCTTCCCGACCGTAGGGATTGGATCCCCAATTCTGCCCTTACGGCTGCATTACTTGTGCGCTTGGAGCATCCTAGGATGATTTTCGCTGCTTTCATCTGCGCCGCCTCGAGTTCTTTCACTGCCTTCTTATTCCTTCCCATACTTCTCCGGCGTGCTCTAGCGGCGGTACGATTGCGCTTCAAAACCGCCAATTTGGTGCGTGTATCGAGGTGCCGGTTTGCGAGTTTTGGGTGCAGCTTCCCTGCTCGTGCTTTGCCTTTTCCCGCTATCTTGGACATGTGTGCATTCCACGAGCGGTCGTTTGCGATCTCTACTCCGGGGAATATAGACCCCCGCGTGCGTAGCCCTCGTATTTTTTACGCGATATGCATATAATCACGAAATGACCTCTGAACGCTTTTTGTTTGTTGGTTTCGCGGGGAAGATCAGTTTTGCCCATGCATGAGTATGCGTGTTTCGCGTAAATTCTTGGCGATGTCGGTAGTCTCTTTTTCTTCATCTGTTATCTCGAGACTACCCCATATGTCATATGTGGGTGCATGGATGTATGTAGTGCTGTCAAGCCGCCGTCGAGAGCATGCACTCTGTGTGCAGGTATTGCTACGCATCTTGAACCCCATACGAAAAGTAAAAATACTCCAGACAAGGTACGCCGACTACAGGTACTCTTCGCGTGAAATGTCACAGTGCACACCCATCACCATCCAGCTCTTTTCGGAAAATTTCCCACCTGTTTCGCATCCCTGGCCGAACAAGCAGCTCCGCTGGGGGCCGTCGTTGGAGGTACGGTGGCGGGTGTGCTGGCGGTTGTCGCCGTCATCGCAGCTGTCCTGTTTAAAACTGGCCGCTTGAATATCGGCCCTAGGAAGAATTCTACTTCTTCTGCCGACGACGCCGTAAGGGTTCCTCCTGGTAGCTCTGGGCCCACAGACAACGGGCGTCCCGCGGCTGCTGCGGCCCCTGTAGCTCATAATCAATATCCCGTTGCCTATCAGTACCCCGAAGCCCCATGAATCCGTGTCATCCTTTGTTTAGCGATGTGAGTGTTCTACCTTCCCTGTGATACTTTGACAACGCACACCATGGCCTGTTGCCGTGGGCTCCGTCTATGGAATGAAGGCAGTGTAACAGGATTGAATTCACGCAAATACGCGCGTATTTATGCCGGGGGTGTGTCCGATGGTTTACATGTGTGCCCTGTAGAAAAAGAGTTGTGGCGTTTGATTGAGTATGTGGCGTTTCGATTCAGTATTTTCGTGATTGTATATTTCTGAAGTCAACAATTGTTTAACCTTTGTTGCGATGACAGAGTGTGTTGAAGACGACGCGACGAGTATGTTGTGCTTGACAGGATGATGGTTCGGATTAGGTAGACGTATGGTTAATGCTTCACCGCCCGTGTGTTGTCGCTGTTGTGCGTTTGGTGCGATGTGCCACGTTTTGACGTCGAGAACACTTTCGAAAGTTGGACTGCGTTTGCCTTGGCGATTGGATCTATCTACTGTGTGATGCTGTAATTTGTTTTCACAGGTAGACCGCACGATTTTCTCCTGTGTTCCACTGTACGATGGGATGTGACTGATGGTCGTCGCCAGTGCTGCTTGTTTGTGGAGATGATGCTACCACCGGAAATGGATGCGACTTTAAAACCAATAATACTAACATACAAAAACCCGAAGATCACTCGCAGTCCCGTACTAGCGGCGGGCGCTTTTCTTATGTGTCTAGAAACAAATCCAGGTCTGATCTGACGAGAGCGCGAGAAACGCCTTCGGATCACCATGGCCAGTTCCCGAGCTGAAGCTCCGCTGCGCTTGCATACAGGCACAGCGGTGAGGATATGTTTTTCGCGCTACATATCTACACGAGTGGATGTTTATCCACAAAGAAAGGGAACGTCCGCGAATCCCTCGAAAGCGTGAAACCTGCACTTTAGAAAACGAAGTTGTTCATGGACCTACAGATAGAAGTCTTGTCCCAATTTGGGGGACATGCGGAGCCACCCCAGCCCTTCGCCCACTACCTGTGTCGCACCTCTGGCTGTCGCGGCCGCCGGCTGTGCTGCCATCAAGCGTGCGATTGGTTTAGAATCACCACCCTTCCCCACCACAAGTGAGTAGTGCAGACGCAGATAGATGCGCCAACACCTGGTCTCCCACAAACATGAGCGTGAATGCAACGATAGATACAACTTTTTGCCCCTCCAAATGCGCGTGCCATGTGTGTAAGTGCCTGTGCCACTATTTCGCGTGTGTTTGCCAAACCCCATGAATACCAACTCAAACCGCTCATCGTTGTTGTCGTCTGTATAATACACGCAGCCCCAGCAAAATTCTGATGCCCTCTAAAAGGGAGCCGGTAAAACGAGACCTGCCAGTCTCGTTTTTTATACGCGACCCCGGGGACAAAACATGCCCATCCCCGGGATATCGTATAAAAAACGAGACCCCGGGGACAAAATGATCACATCCCCGGGGTCTCGTTTACTAAACGAGACCCCCGGGGACAGGACAGAACCATCCCCGGTGTTTCCACCCCCAGAATTATGGCTCTCCCGCAGCTCGCAGCTGGGCGGGGCGCCGTGCACCAGACAACCACTTCGTTCGCTGTGTTTTATAGGGTTATTATTAACGCAACGTCGAAATCGTTCTTATTTAAACGGAACGGTTAAAAGAAAACCCGACTTTTTTTTGCTTGTTCTTTTCGTGATGTCATCGCAAAAAGTACGTTTCCTTCCCTGAATACACGCTTTGCTCGGCACACAACAGGTTGACATGGTATTGCTCACCATAGAGCAGCGATAAAAGCGCAATAAGCAGCACCCGGCACAGAGGACAACACACTTAGAAAGATCCCGTCCACCCGGCCTGCTGTTTTCAGTTTTCAGCAACAACAGGCGCACGGCAGAGTGTCGCAACCTGGGTGTTGCTTGCGATTTCTTCAGTTTGCCAGCTCATTTTTCACGGTTGGTTGCGACTCCCATCTTTGACCACCACCTACCCAAAGGTAGACGGGCTCAACAATCATAGGGCGGCAGCCGCGCTGACGGCCAGCATCATATAGATGGCCAATCCGAAAGAATTAGCGTGTTGGAGGCCCTGTTGCTCTACTGCTGCGTGACGCCGTGGATTGATGTTGATGTGTCCGACCAAAAACAGATCATCTCGCCGCAATTTTTCCAACGGCATTTTGGTGAGGTGGCACACGTCTCTCACACACCTTATTGAGCAGCACCCAAGCACTCAATACCCACGAAGCAGCACGGCGCCGGGAGATGGTATCATATAGATAGACAGCCGAACCGAAGGAATCAGCGCTTCGGAGGTCTTGGTGGTGGTGCTGTACTCGTTCTACTGTTTCCGTGTTTGCTATGTGTGATCGAAAAAAATTCCCCAGCAGCACCAACAGCAGCAGCAGTTGAAGACGAGAGCACCACGCAATGTCTGAACGCCGCTTCTGCCGCTTGTCCATCTCCACAGCAGACCTGGACGTGAGTCTGGCAGGTCTTTCTAGCGTTCTCAGTGATGTTACAGCGCCCGCGGTGCGCTTGTCCGATGCTTCTGTCAAAAACACGAATTCGTTTAATGAGTAGCAAGCCCCAAAAAAACCCGGCTCCTTTTCACGCTTTCGGGGAAAAACGCCTCCATATGTGTTCAAGAAAACACGGTTTCGTTTTTTTTTTCGTGTTTTATTGGTCGATAAGAAGCACATACTTTCTTTTCTTCCCCTCGCTGCCTCGGCAAGGTTTTGCTTAGGCATGACCCAAAGCGAGGGGGGGGGTTAATCGCGGAACTAGACCATCCGGCCAGTCAGCCTCTACTATGAATGACACTGACGGCCGCTCGAGCA
>FN649728.1:5511878-5543986 GCA_000310025.1 Ectocarpus siliculosus | reverse complement strand
AGTCAGCGCTGACTAGCCGGATGGTTTAGTTCCGCGATTAAAAGATACGCGCGAAGTTCGAATACCCGGCCGGATCACATGGGCTTGAGGCTGTTAGAAACTTAATCACTGGGATTGAGCGTAGAGATCTCCGGGGAAGAACCCCTCGCCAAACGCTGCTGTTCTGTCAATGGTAATTCTACGCAAAGAAAATCTTTTAATTGCGGAACTAGACCATCCGGCTAGTCAGGGCTGACTAGCCGGATGGTCTAGTTCCGCGATTAAAAGATATGCGCTGAGCTCGTTAGCACCCGGCCGGATCACATGGGCTTGAGGCTGTTAGAAGCTTAATCACTGGGATTGATGAGCGTAGAGATCTCCAGGGACGGACCCCTCGCCAGACGCCGCTGTTTGGTAAACAAATATGGTGATTCTTGTGTAAGTGGACCGATTGGGATTCGAACCCGTGCGTGGAACCTTGTGTAAGAACGCTTTAACCATTAGACCACTGAGTAAGCCAAAGATATATATGCTCAGACCTCGTTAGCACCCGGCCGGATCACATGGGCATGAGGCTGTTTGTAGCTTAATCACTGGGATTGAGCGTAGAGATCTCCGGGGACGGACCCCTCGCCAGACGCCGCTGTTTGGTGAACAAATAATGGTGATTTTTGTGTAAGTGGACCGATTGGGATTCGAACCCGTGCGTGGAACCTTGTGTAAGAACGCTTTAACCATTAGACCACTGAGTCAGCGCCGCTCTTTTTCTCGTCTGTACTCTATGCACACTTCAGATCGATTGTAGTATAGCCAAGGGTCTATGCGAAGAAAAATTCACGACACACATAGGCCTACACTGTACTAATAGTCGAATATCGGAGTCCGTGGGGGCGGGGGGGGTCATTTTTGGGGGGGGAAGGGTATTCGATATACTCGTAGCATAGCATGGGGGTGGTATATTGCGTATACATATGCGGGGATTGCAGTGACGAACTACGGAGGAACAAGAAGTTTCTTTCTTTGTGTTTTCCTTGGGAGTGTAGTAGATTGGTGGAGATTCATGGAGATTCGGTCTGGGTGTTAAAGCGTTATGCGTGACTTGATGCCGTGATGGAATGACGAGCTCAAGCACGCCCCCGATGAATACAACACACGTTTTTCAACACGTCTATCCCGTCCACCCGGCCTGCTGTTTTCAGTTTTCAGCAACAACAGGCGCACGGCAGAGTGTCGCAACCTGGGTGTTGCTTGCGATTTCTTCAGTTTGCCAGCTCATTTTTCACGGTTGCGACTCCCATCTTTGACCACCACCTACCCAAAGGTAGACGAGCTCAACAATCATAGGGCGGCAGCCGCGCTGATGGCCAGCATCATATAGATGGGCAATCCGAAAGAATTAGCGTGTTGGAGGCCCTGTTGCTCTACTGCTGCGTGACGCCGTGGATTGATGTTAATGTGTCCGACCAAAAACACATAATCTCGCCGCAATTTTTCCAACGGCATTTTGGTGAGGTGGCACACGTCTCTCACACACCTTATTGAGCAGCACCCAAGCACTCAATACCCACGAAGCAGCACGGCGCCGGGAGATGGTATAATATAGACAGCCGAACCGAAGGAATCAGCGCTTTGGAGGTCTTGGTGGTGGTGCTGTACTCGTTCTACTGTTTCCGTGTTTGCTATGTGTGATCGAAAAAAATTCCCCAGCACCAACAGCAGCAGTTGAAGACGAGAGCACCACGCAATGTCTAGTTTTGGACCAAGAACGGACTGAACGCCGCTTCTGCCGCTTGTCCATCTCCACAACAGCCCTGGACGTGAGTCTGGCAGGTCTTTCTAGCGTTCTCAGTGATGTTACAGCGCCCGCGGTGCGCTTGTCCGATGCTTCTGTCAAAAACACGAATTCGTTTAAGTAGCAAGCCCCAAAAAAAACCGGCTCCTTCTTTTCACGCTTTCGGGGAAAAACGCCTCCATATGTAATCAAGAAAACACGGTTTCGTTTTTTTTTTCGTGTTTTATTGGTCGATAAGAAGCACCCTTACCTACCCGTACGGCCCGTCATGGCCGAGCTGCTCTACGCTCCCATCACACACAACTGAGCCACCCGAATTATCGATTACGCTAGCGTGTGCCACGTCGTCTACGAGATTCGAGTCGAGCTTAGTTTGGAGTATCGCTTTGCGGCGATCAGCAGCAGCCACCGATGAGCGACACCGAGCAAGATCGAGTGAGCGCCCGACTAGCAGAGGAGGACGCCCGGATCAACGACTTGGTCAACCAGAGGGTAGAAGCAAGACTGGCCGAGATTTCGAGGCAACGAGCCGAGGAGCGGAGGACAGATGACGTCCGGACCGGAAGAGAGCACGAGGATCGCCACCAGCAACACGCGGGGTGGCCATCGGCCAACCCGACGACCGACGAAATCGCCCGCACACTCGCCGACGCCCTCACCGGTCGACTTCACGTCTCATCAGGGGACATGGGTAGAGTACCCATTAACGCAGGGACGGTTCGAATGACTGAGACGAAGCGCCTAGCGCCTTGGGATGGTGTTTTTAAGCAAGGGGAGGATGAGCAGGCTATCTACTATGTTTTTGATTTTTCGATCGAACATGGTAGCTATGTTTGCCCAGGAAGGAGTGCGTGACGTAGTGCTGAGTGACGAAAAGATTCCAGTCGGAAAAGAAGGCGTGAGCATGGAGGAAATGCGTAGGGTGTATTCGAGTGAAAGAGTAGAAAAGGCAATAACGGCGTGGAACCTGCTGATCACGACTGTCACATACATGCCAATCCTGACCCAGATCATCGCCGATGGTAGTCCAAGTGGAGGTTGGAAGATATTCCTTGACTATTACGAGCCGCGTGCAAGGGCCGAAAAAGAAAGGCTGTCGTCTCAATATCACGCTCTCGAGATGAAAGTAGGAGAGACCCCGCAAGAATACTTTGGGAGATTTGCTGTTTTGCGCAGTAGGCTAGCCTCGCACGGTGTTGTTTTCTCCGACGATGATGCCAATGCCCACATGGTATACCACCTTTCCGACGAGTACACGGTAGAGAAGAAGATTCTGACCATGTCACCGATTCCCCCCTCGCGCGAGACAATTGAAAAGGCTGTGCGAGATGCTCATGCGGACTCGGTTCGCCGTCGGGAGGGGGAACCGAAGAATGGCGCGGGGCACGCGTTCGTCGCTTCCGGTGGCATCCGGGGCGATTGACGTGTCCAAAATGGGTCGAGTGGAAACGGCGGGGGTCAGGACGGAGACGGAGGCGCCCGGAGTCGGAGCAGGAGCAGGGTGAGAGGAAACAAGAAAGGCGGAGGTGAGAGAGGAGCCGACAACGACCACTGCTACCTACATCCGCGCTTGTTCCACACAAACGCCCAGTGCTACACTCAGCGCGACCGTCAGAAGGAGCAGGAGCAGCAGCAGCCCCAACAACAGCAGCCTCAGCAACAGCAGCCTCAGAAACAGCAGCCTCAGCAACAGCAGCCTCAGCAACAGCAGCCTCAGCAACAGCAGCCTCAGCAACAGCAACTTCACGGACCGCCGCCGCAGCAGCCGAGCTACAGTGGGGGGGGCTGGGGCGGTGGGCCTCAGCACGGACCTCACAGCGGCTACGGAGGACAGCATCAGCACAGGTATTCAGCGCCCCCTCGTCCGCCACAACCGCCTTGGCGGCCTCCGTACGGGCACGCTAATGTGATGCACGCGTATGGTGCTATGCCCTACGGGGGGCCCGCGAATGGTACCGAGTATGGCGGGTGGGAGCAGCAGCAGCAGCCGCAGCCTTCGCCAGACTACTACCAGCAGCAGCCGTACTACCCGCCTCCGACACCGTACTACCAGCAGCAGCAGCCACCACCGCAGCCTCCGCCACCGCCGTCGTTTCAGCCGCAGCAGCAGCAGCAGCAGCACTCCACCCATGCCCCGCCCCAGTCGCCTTCTCCCGGAGCAGCAACCTATCCGCCTGGGCATCTCCACTCCCTGATGGCACACTTTGTGTCCGCTGACGAGATGAGTTCGCTTTCGGTTTCGAGTGATGTAAGCAGTGTCGCATGTGGTGATGATCTTGGCTTTGCTTTGTCTGCACAGAGTTGCGAGTACAGTCCTGGTAGGGAGGTATTTTGGTCTGATAGCGGTGCAAGCAACCATTTTGTGAGTAACAGCTCTAAGATGTACAACATCTCGCCTGTTCCCCCCGGCAAAGAATTCATCAAAGTAGGCAATGGTGCTTATTTGCGCGTGGAGTGCGTAGGTAGTGTCAATCTGGCATTTCACATGGCTGGAGGTCGATCGGGAGAAGCGGATTTCTGTGTCCAATTGACAGACGTGTACGTAGTACCAGGGATTTCGTTCAACTTGTTCTCTCTGCACCACACGCAGAAAAAGCACAGGATAATGTTGGATGAGAGGGGTGTGCACCTTTTCGGTGGTCGGCTTAGTTTCGCATATTCGGATATCGGATGCTCTCTATCGGCCACCCGCTTGCCTCCCTCGTACCGCGACGGTGATGTAATCCCCTTTACCGTTGTCCCTCCCCCCGTTGTCCGCCAAGCGTCTCCGCCTGGTGTTGGTACTGGCCTTTTTGCGCAAAACCCCCCTCCCCCTTCTCAGATTTCAGGATCGGGTGCAGGATGCGGTCCGAGTTCGAGCTTCCCGTCCATCGGTCCCGCCGGTGTTGTACCTTCGGCTTCGAGCTTCCAGTCCACCGGTCCCGCCGGTGTTGTACCTTCGGCTTCGACCTTCCCGTCCATCGGTCCCGCCAGTGTTGTACCTTCAGCTTCGAGCTTCCCGCCCATCGGCGCTGCCGGTGTCGTTCCTTCGAGTTCGAGCATCCCGTCCACCACTTCCGGTGTAGTACCTCCGAGTGATGCTTCCCCGTCTATCGATGTTGATTTAGTGTCTCCGTCGATACGAGATTTTCAGCCTGTCCTAGCCGCAGCCATCGCCTCATCCGACGTCCTGTCCCCCTCAGTCGTGAACCCGAATGTGTCGCGAGAGATAGAGATCATGCCCCTTGAGTCCCAGGATAATTTTCCTTTGATGGACATGAGCATGTTCTTGGATGTAGGCTTGATGAACGGACAGGACTCGGTCCCGCCGGGTGACTTTTATCCCGACCCATTAGGCGTATGTGAGTCCGTGAATCCCCCCGTTGCGTTCGCTGTGATGCAAGATGAGTTGGACGTGCTCAGAGACTTTGTTGTCGAGTGCCGTGTGCAGCAAGATGTAGGTCCCCCCTCCCTTTCCCATGCTTTGGCGATTATCGCCCCCGGTGGTCCAGCGTTCACTGTAGGAAAACCCACGTCCACCATCGACATTAATTTGTTCCACGCTTCCACCGGCCACGTGAATGAATTCTTGATGAGGGAAACCGCAAAGCAGCAGGGTGTTCAATTGGTGGGGGAACTGCAGTCATGCGTCGGCTGCATCGAGGCGAAGGGCAGGAGGGCCCCGGTGCCGCGGCGTGGAGTCACCCGCGCGGCGGTACCGTTCGGTAAGGTGCACATCGACATCACCGGCCCGTACTCTGAGGCGTTCGACGGTTCTCGTTACCTGATCATGTTCGTGGACAGCGCGTCGCGGTGGCAACGGGCGTACGGCATGCGGGCCAAGAGCGACACCCTGACGTACACGCGGCGCTTCCTCGCCGACCTGAACGGCAACGGTACTCCGGGGTGTTTCCGCATGGACAACGGTGGTGAGTTCACCAGTGCTGCCTTCGTCGCGTTCTGCGACGCCGCTGGCATCCGGCGCGAGTACACCGCGCCCGACACCCCGAAGCAGAATGCGGTCGTCGAGAGCGCAATCTGGCGCGCTATGAAGGGGGGCCACGCCGCCCGTCGCCACGTCCTCTCCATGGGCCACGTCGACCTCGCCTCTATCCCCGGTATGGACGCCAACGGACACCGGCTGTGGCTTGCATCGGCGATCTGGGCCTCCGGCTGCTTCAACCGTTCCGCGACGTCGGCCAACCCGGCCTGGATGTCGCCGTTCGAGGTCTTCTTCGGACGCAAACCGCCGCTCAACGTCGTCCCTTTTTTCCAGGAGGGGATGATGCGCGTGAAGTGCGCCAGCAAGGCGGACGTCCAATCCGTGCGTTGCTTCTACCTGCACGGAGCGCGCAACCACTCCGCCGCCACTGCCGTCATTCTCCGCGCCGACACCGGAAGGATCTGCCTGTCCAACAACGTCGTGTGGATCAACCGCCGCACCGCCGTGCCGGCGCCGGTGCCGGCCAGCAGGGGGGGCTCTTCGGTCACCGCGGCGCCCTCGCCGGCCGCCGCCGTTCCTGCAGCCGCTGCCGCACCGCCACCGCCATGGGCATCGCGGACGTACACCTACACCCCGCCCACAGCGACCACCGCTTCGCCGCCGCCCGCTTCTCCGTCGATCTTCACAGGGTCCGGAGCCGCGTCGCCGATCTCCACGGCGTCTTCGAGTGCACCGCCGTCCACCGCAGCCACGCCGCCCCGTCCACCGCCGACAACACCGCCCGCAAGCGCCGCCGCTCCCGCTCCCCATCACCCGCCGCTTTCACAGCGAGTCGTCAAAGAATTTGGGCGAGAAGGAAACCAGAGTGCATGGCCGTACGCGCGGCGACCGAGTACGCTTCATGGATGAGCAACAGCAACCGCCGTCGCCGTCAGGTGGCGGCACCGCTCTCCAACACCGCCTTGGGCTGCTGTCGATGATGGGCAAGGACGCGCTCGTCTCGTCGCTCGCCACCCGGGAGGTCGTCGATCAAGGACGTCGAGACCTGCCACCGTCCGCCAGCATCGCCCCTCCCGCTCCCCCACCGCCGCAAGATACGAGTTTAGCAGGCCATGGGAGCGGGGGGGCCGCAGGAGCTGGAGGGCCGGGGGGCCTGCACATGTTCGCAGCAATGTTCGCCACCCGCGAGGATGTGGAAGCCACTCTTCGTGCCAAGCGCCCTCCTGACAAGACGCCGGACCTTCCTCACTGCCTCGCCAGCGACCTCCGAGTGCCGAAAACGTTCAAGGAGGCCATGCGGTCTCAACATTCAGAGTTGTGGGATGATGCAGTCGGTCGGGAGTTTTTCGGTCTGTTGGATGCAGGTACTTTTAGTCCGGTGTAGCAACCAGTAGAACTTCATCAACGCCAAGTGGGTATTCAACTGTAAGGCAGACGAGTACGGATGGCCGACGAAATTCAAGGCAAGACTTGTAGCGCGGGGGGACATGCAGAGGGCTTCGATTGATTTTGGAGAATTGTTTGCACCCACCATATCCGTGTCTAGTGTGCGTTTGTTGGCAGCTTTGGCATGTGAGCAGAACCTTGACTTGTGCCATTTCGATATTCAGCAGGCATTTGTGCAGTCTGAGCTTGAAGAGGATGTTTTCATGCGTCTCCCGCAAGGTTGTGGTAGGTTATCTGGACTGATCGTGAAGCTATGCAAGAGTCTGTACGGTGTGAAGCAGGCGTCACGACAATGGCATGCGCACCTGACGAGGTGTTTGTTACTTTTAGGATTTGTGCAATGTTTGGCGGATGCATGTGTATTTCGATTGATGGAGGAGGGACGTGTGATCATGATCATCGTGGTCCACGTGGATGACATTTTTGCCGTAGGGCAGAAGGAGAGATAGATGTAACAAGTTTGGCAGAGACCTCAACGAGATGGTCCCCGTGAAGAACCTTGGGGAGTTGAGGTGGTACTCCGCGTGCTTTTACCAGAGAGATCTAGAGAGAGGCCTTTTGAGGATCTCGCAGCAAAGGTTTGCAGAAGAGTTGGCTGCAGAGTACGGCGTAGAGTGGGGGAAGAGTGTGCCCTTGCCTGTGAGCATGAAGCTCACCGACTTTGACGAGGACGAAGCGTGTGCTGATGTCCCTTTCCGCGAGTTGGTAGGATCCCTGATGTGGTTGGCCACTCAAACCAGGCCGGACATCGCGAATGCAGTACGAGCAGTAGCGCGGTATTGCGCGTCTCCCAAGATGGTGCACTGGAAGGCAGCACTTGGTATTTTAGGGTACGTGCGTAGGACGAGTTGGATGGGGATTACATTTGAGAGGGGTGTGGTGACTGGCATGAGCATGCAGGTGTTTGTGGACGCTGACTATGCGAGCAAGGCAGCAGACCGTAGGTCGGTTTCAGGAGGACTAGTGATGTGTGGGGGTGGGGGTGTGACTTGGTTTTCGAGGACGCAGAAGTGCGTTACGCTTTCCACAACGGAAGCAGAGTATGTGGCAATTGCCGACGTCTTGAAGGAGGTGCTTTTCTTGAGGCAAGTTTGGCGTTTTATGTCGCCAGATGCAGGTATGCCGTGCATTCAAATCTTCGAGGATAATCAGGGAGCGATTCAGACGGCGCACAACCCGATCACGAACTCAAACTCGAAGCACATTGATGTACGGCATCACTTTATCAGGGAACTGGTAGAGAGGAAAGAGATTTCGATTACTCATGCGTCGTCGGAGTTTCAGCATGGAGATTTCTTGACGAAGGCTATCAGCAAGGAATCTTTTGCGTTGCACAGAGACTTTGTGATGAATTTGCAGTGAAAGAGGTGTTTTGGGATCAAATCGTGCTTTGCCGTTGAGTGGAAGAGAGAGGATATGTACGAGTTTGAACAAGAGATAGAGAGGGTCAAGTGGAGATGGTAGTGTTTTGGAAGGTTAATGTTTGGGATTTTTCTTTCTTGATTTGGAAGAGTTGGTATGCGATTGATTGTTTTTGGAGGTATTGTTTTGGTGTTGGAGTTTGGAGTTTTCGATTTTGTCTTGGTTTTGATTTGTTTTGGGATGAACTGGAATGAGAAGGATGACTTTGATATTTTGTCGGAGCATGACGATGCATACGAGCAGGGGGGCTATTCGATATACTCGTAGCATAGCATGGGGGTGGTATACTGCGTATACATATACGGGAATTGCAGTGACGAACTGCGGAGGAACAGGAAGCTTCTTTGTGTTTTCCTTGGGAGTATGATAGATTGGTGGAGATTCATGGACATTCGTTCTGGGTGTTAAAGCGTTATGCGTGACTTGATGCCGTGATGGAATGACGAGCTCAAGCACGCCCCCGATGAATACAACACGTTTTTCACCACGTCTACACGTCTTTACATACCCTTACGGCCCGTCATGGCCGAGCTGCTCTACGCTCCCATCACACACAACTGAGCCACCCGAACTATCGATCAGAGTGGGGGTAATAGGTGTGGGAGGAGACAGCTGGGAGGGTAGGTTGCCATTCGACGGCCTAAAAATACATGGTAGACGAGTGGGTAACAATCAATGGAGGCAGGTGCCAAGTCCTCAATCGGTGCGACGTACAAAAGTTGGAGACGTCCAACCCGACGACTATCCAGCTTTCACAACCAAGCACACCACCACCACTCGGTGGAGACGACTCGTCTTTCGATTGCACACACACTCCCAGTTAATGGCATTCATTTAGAAGTGTTTTGTGTTTTCAACCGCACTGAGACTGACGTCTTTACATTGGTCATCCGGTTAGCGCGGTCGATGCAAATAAATAAAAACACACACATGTTTCGCCGCAAACTCAAACCTTTTTATATTTATATACAACAAAATATTGTCTCCACCGCACCCGTAGTTGCTACGGAACTGTAATACCCGAATGGGATAGCCGGGAAGAACGCCTGTTCAGCTCCCTGATTTTTTTTAGTTTTCTTCTTTTTTCCCCATGAACTGCGTGGTTTTTTTAGTGCTTACAAACAGGGGTAGTATCAGGCCATACATACTTCGAATGTTCTATTTATTACATGCACCCGACAACACATTTGCTCGCAAAGTGAAGAACCCTCAGAGGTCTTCACGCACCGCCCTCACTGAGTGATATCGTTCGGCAGCGCCCAAACATTCAAAAAAAGACTGAAAGATATATTGCAGTTTACATGTGTGTGTGTGTGTGTATTTATCATTAGCATTGACCGCGCTACCCGGCTGACCAATGAAATGGCGTCAGTCTTCGTGCGGTTGAAAACACAAAACACTTCTATCTGCCATGAACTGGGACCCCGTGAGGGGGCAGCATGGGGTGGCTAAACTATCCTCCGGATCAAAGACAGACGTACGTGTGTGTATGTATGTTCTTGCTTCTGCTTCGTCAGCCCTGTTTTCTTTTTCAACGTTTTTGTCCAAAACGCGCGGCGAAGCCGTGTATACTTTGCAGTAGTGGGAAAGGCCCCTCTCGCAAAGAGGATGGTACTAGTAGTGTGGTCAATGCAAAACATATGGTCTAACAATCCTGCACAAACAGGTACACCTACTTTCTTGTGGGGTGCGAATAAGAAATAGATGAAAGTAAGGAGTCAGTACCGTTCAACACCCTGTCTGTGCGGGCGGGCGCATCTATCTATCTCCCAAAGCCGAGTTTCGTATTATCTGCGATAACCCGGAATCCTTCCATCCGTTTGTGTCGGCGGCGTAGAGCCGTATCCAAACATATAAACGGATTTGGACACCTGTTGCAAATTGCTGGTAAATGTCAAATTTCCGTTAAAGTATATTTATCATCAAGTTCTCCAAGCGAGATATATTGACACCGAATCTGGAAGGAAGACCATTTTATTTGTTCAATGACTGATTTGATGTCGAACGAAGCGATATTTGGGGGGAGGATGCGTGCAGTAGGCACAACCAAAACAAATGGGAGTTTCTTTAAATTAATGTGTACTTTCAGTGTTATTTTTTGGAATCAATGTTTTCCTTTTACACGTGCGGTCGCGTCGGTGCAGTCGGCACAGCAACCAATGATGGAGTGCTATTTGTTAAAACATGGAGGTCCTTTCCTCGAAGCGAAAAATACTCTCCTTTACTTGACTACATATGAGATTTCAGAACTTTTCACGCCGATATTATGCGTACAATAGTGTGTTTTGTTTTGGCGTTGGTTGGGTGTTAGTTTTTAGTTTGAGGACGCCATGTGCGAGATCCTGCTGTAGGGTTTTCAAAGAAGAATGCGGCAAATGATTCCTCTCGCCAATCGCCTCTAACCCTTTTCTTGTGTTTTGGAGGAATACTGAATAATCGTGAGAAGAGCCACCTGGCACATTTTTTTGCTTTGGCGCCAAAGATATTCGTAACAACACATCAAGGTATGTCGATGCGGGGGGAATTTCAGATTGTTGTGAATGGACCATAGAGATGTCCGCGCCAAACTCTCGCCCCTTTTCGAGGCTCCCCGTCCTTTCACTCGCTGTGACCGTACTGCAAGGCCATCATCAAGCATGTTCTATTCGGCTCTACGCATCACGAAAAGTTGCTGTGCGGACTCCTTCTGTGTGACCCTTGATTTTCGCGTCCAAACATGCATGCCCAGGGGTGGGAAAATGACGTTCACATTAGATGAGATGACAAGGCGCACACGTCTTTCAGCCACACATCAATTGTTGGCAGAAAGCAAACTTGAACCCGGACGACCGAAGGTCCTTGGGTGACGGGTGGTGCCACCCACATGGTCGTTCATCCGTGATGTGTTGGACTTGCTCCGCCTGTGAAGTTTACGTTCGTTCGTCGTCGTGAGCCCTACAGCAGAAATAACGTTCGTTGTTATGATAAGTGCGGGTGACGTTTGCCAAGAGGTGCGCCCCAACCTTGCTGCATTCACAACTACAACACGTTGTACGACACAATGCAATCGTGTCAAGGAGAACCTACGCGTAGCGGACGCTTTATTAGCGGAGAAGGTCCTACTGTAGCACACAACCCATTATCTTCTGGCTTCGCTGGAGACTGACGACATTTTTACAAATGTTTAACTGGTCAATGCAGCACAAACATAGACACACACATCGATAGTAATGAGGGTAATTATTTTAGGACTGACGGAGACGAAGGAAAGAGAAAGGGAAGAAAGGAGGACGAAGAGGACGATGGAGGAGGAAAACATGGAGAAGTGGAAGAGAGCACAGGGTTTGAGCCAGATGACCTTCCCCAAAACACAAGACGTAGGGCTAGGGAAGAACTGCCCAGAGATTCTTGTCAAAATGAGGATCAGAATGATAGTAGCGTGTTTGGGGTGCTCGGCAGAGTATACTGTCTATGGGGCCTCCGGGGGGGTATGCGGATGAAATGTGTTGATGGGCATGCTGCATGGCGATGGTTTTGCCTACCGCATGTCTCTCACTCTCTAATCAACCAAGGTCTTGAGTCAACCTTCTTTCTCTTTCGGCCTCTGACGGGCTACCGCACCCAAACACAATATATTGTATGGCCTGGTGTTGGTAGTGGGTATTGGCGTCTGAGCTGTATGTGCCGGGCCAATGGGGCGGCGAATACGATATATATAGCTAAGCTGGGACGTGGCCAACGGGGACGGGACAGCACGGCAGCTGGTAGTGTATAGCTGGGACGGTGGCCATCGGGGACCGGGACAGCAGGGGGTGTATTGCTGGGACAGCGCTTCAGGGCTGGGACAGCAGGGTACGGGATATTTTTCAAGCGTAGACTATGGAGGAGAGAAGCGGCGGAATAGGAAGAGATTCGCAAAGGGAGGAGGGTACAGTTGTGCGCATCAAGATGGAGGAGAGGTCGCGCAACGCAGCAGAGAAGCTACGAGCTGCCGAGTCGGAGGTGGAGAGGCTGGTGAAGGTGCTCAGAGCTGCGGAGGCTGCCGAGTATGAGAAGGAGAGACTTAGGCGGCAGCAACAACAACAACAACAGCAGCAGCGATGGAGTGCTCAATGGCAGCAGCAGCCATCGCAGGTACAGCAGTGTTCTCGTGGTGGTTTTGTCAGTCAGCAGAACCAACATTGCGTTTTCACTCAGAGCCACCAGGCGCGGCAGCACCAGCAGTTGGCGCGGCAGCAACAGCAGCTGCCGCCAACCGGAGTTGGTGGGATATATGACTGCGGGAGCAACGCCGTGTATTTCCAGCAGGAATCACCCTCTCCGCCTGGTACGGTATACCATTGCACTCGGTGCGGCAGGAACGGCCACCATGGCGAAGAATGCGCCGCACCCCGCAGGTTCGAGGGTACGTGCGGCGCCTGTGGTCAGTACGGCCATATGTGGCGGAACTGCGCCGTGCATCTTCATGGCAGCAGCGGCGAGGATGACGGCCGTATCGTCCGCGGTGGCTGCTGGATGGGCGTCAATGGCGGCGGCAGCTGCATGGACATCGGTGGAAGCTCGGTCGTACAGCAGCAGGTGGTGGTAGAGAGCGAGTACCGCTCTGATTTTGTCGACCTGGTTCACGTTGGCGGCGAGGTGATGGCAGAGAGCGAGTACCGCTCTGATTTCGTCGACGTGGTTCACGCTGGCGGCGCTGTGGACGGTGATGATGACGGATGGTTTGGATGGAATGATTCTGTGGACATGGTTCACGCTGGTGGCAGTGTCTGCGATGATGTTTTCCCCGCCGCTGGGGCGGGAGAAATGGCCGGAGCGCCTGCGTTGGCGACTGGAGTGGCGGCATCGGCAGCAGCTCCAGCGGCGACGGCGGCGATCTCCGGCGGCAGTGTTTTCCCCGCGGCGGCGGCGGGGGGAACGGCCGGGGTCCCCGCGGTGGCAGCACGAGCGGCGGCATCGGCAGCAGCTCCGGCGGCGATGGCGGCGACCTCTGGCGGCAGTGTTCCCCCCGCGACGGCGGCAGGGGGGATGGCCCGAGTCCCCGCGGTGGCAGCACGAGCGGCGGCATCGGCGGCAGCTCCAGCGGCGACGGCGGCGACCTACGGCGGCGGTAGTGTTTCCCTCGCAGCGACGGCGGCGGGGGGAATTGCCGGGGTCCCTGCAGTGGCGGCAGGAGCGGCGGCATCGGCAGCAGCTCCAGAGGCGACGGTGGCGACCTACGGCGGCGGTAGTGTTACCTTCGCAGCGACGGCGGAGGAAGCGCGCGGAGGGCTCGCGGCGACAGCTGGAGTAGCGGCATCGGCGGCGGTTCCAGCGGCGACGGCGGCGGTGCCCGGCGACACTGTTATCTCCGCGACGGTGGCGGGGAGAACAACCGGAGCGATGGTGGTTGGAGCGTTGGCATCGACGGCGGTTCCAGCGGCGACGGCGGCGGCACCCGACGGTGTTGTTTCTCCCGCTGTGGCGGCGGGGAGAATGGCTCGAGAGCCCGCGCAGGTGGCTGCAGTGGCGGCATCGGCGGCTGGAGTGGCGACATCGGTGACGGCACGACCCGCGACCGCGGCGACGGCACCGGCCGCTACGATGGCAACCGTCGGTAACGTTTCCCCCACCATATCGGTTGGGGGGGCGGCCAGCAACGGAGAAGCGGTGGTCAACGGCATCGACGACGGTAGCGATGATGGCGGTTGGTGCGCAGGTGAGGTTGATGGCTGCTGGGGTGACAGCGTCTGTGGCGAGAGGGGGGCGTCCACGCACCCTTTCGATCCCGGCACCGTGTGTTCGGGGGTGCGCGGCGCCAACTATCCCGGGGTGGACGACCTGGTCGATGGCTCCAGCAGCAGTAGCGGCAGCAGCATCGGCAGCAGTAGAAACGACGAGGCAGACGGGATGGATGTGGCCTGGTTTGGGGCACTGCTGCGCCCCTTCGACCCGGGGAAGCTGTGCCGGCTGAAGGCTGGGAGGGTGGGGCTGGTGATGGGGATGGACACCCCGTTCGACCGTGGAAAGATGTCGCGTGGGCAACGGCCGGGGAGCCCGTGTTCGCGACCGGAGCAACGACAGGAGGATCATGAAGCGGGGAAAGGAGTTCGGAGGATCGGGCGAGTCCAACAATGACGGCAAGCAGCGCGACTTCTGCTGGGGTCTTAAACTCGCCAAGGCACGTGACGTTTGTTTGCGTATTCTTGTCATTTTTCTGAAATTTGTTTTGTGCACGATGTTGTTCTTGTGTTTTGATCTTCAGATACAATGCTGCATTTTTCACCGTCTGCAAATCATTTTTCCTATCGTTGGCACATTTGCAGGTTTGGATTTGTTTTTGTTTTGTTCTGTAGAGATGCCCACCCGCGTTTTACCTTGCAGGGACACTAATTTCCACGGCCAAATGGCAGGGAATTTCCATGGCTGATTATTGTTGTTTTTCTGGGAGACAAATGGAATGTTGCGGCCGGGGGGCTGTTGTTTGTCAAGACAATATCTCAAATGGCGGTGGTAGTATTATTTCTGCGTACGGTTTGTTCCACTTTGGTTTTCCTTCTTTGTTGGGATCACATTCTCTCTATGTTTTTCTGATGGTACTGGATATATGTAGTAGGCATTGGCTTGGCGTTCGACGTGCTGGGTAAAGACGTTGGGGGGCACGCACCGTTTCTCTGTCCCTCCGATGTACCGTACCCGACGAGTCAATCCTTGCGGAGTACCAATTTTCCTTTCCAAGTAGGCCTGTACGGCAGGCTGGTATGCGCTGGACGTGTGACGCCTTTTCTTTGATATATTTTCTTTTCTTGTTTCGGTTTGGAGTTGATGAAGTTCGATGCAGAATTGGCATGCTGGATTTTGCGGAATCACGCCTGATTGTTGCACTGCTGTCGGAAATCATGGGGGGGGGGATGTGATACCATGCTGTCCGCCGCAGCACAACAAGCAGTGTTTCTGACATCGGGTTTGGTAGTTCATGTTGGGATTTTCCGTGTTTTCCCTGGGGATTTTATATGGAATTGATGTTGGCTGATGGGATTTGGGTAGTTCATGTCTGGATCGTTTTCCGCGTTTTACCTGCGGAGGTGACATGGAATTGAATATTGAATGGGATTTTCGTTGCGTTTATATGAGATGTCCCAGCAGGGGGGCTGCTGTATTGTTTATTGTCTGTTTGGGATTTGTTGGTTGCTTCATGTTTGTTTTGGACTTGTTTGTTTGGTTTCTTCGTGTTTGGGATGGATGTTACAGCAGGGGGGCTGTTGGACTGGTATATTTGTCAAGGTATTGGGTATTGGAGGAAGGATTTGGCATGTTCTCGTCAGTCATGGTTGAAGCCTTTGTGCTTCCGATTATTATTTGAGCTGGTCAATGAGTTGAAACATGAATGTTTATCTGAGGAATTTGTTCTGACTAAGTCAGGACGTTGGACACGTTTTCCCGGAGTCACCCGTCCCCGTTCTGACGTGATTCTGATGTAATGTGTATCTGTGCTGGGTATTTTTCCAAGGGTGACTGTTTGTGTTTTGACTTCTTGAGAATTTGGTAAAGCATTTTTCTCAAGAGGGTGAATTGTTTATTGACAGACCTTTTAGGAGATAGTAATTTGATATCATCAGAAGATTTGAAAGATTTCGTAAAGCATGTTTTATTGGGAGATCGACAGATTTCGTAGAACATTGTTTTATTGGGAAATTGTTTGAATTGGAATGAATGGTGGATGATTTCCGTTTGGATGCGTAGTTTGATTTATCGCCGTTTTACCTGGCAATGATAGTCGTGACGAGGATTTCGTAGATCGTATCTCGTACCGAGCAGGGGGGCTGTTTGGGGTGCTCGGCAGAGTATACTGTCTATGGGGCCTCCGGGGGGGTATGCGGATGAAATGTGTTGATGGGCATGCTGCATGGCGATGGTTTTGCCTACCGCATGTCTCTCACTCTCTAATCAACCAAGGTCTTGAGTCAACCTTCTTTCTCTTTCGGCCTCTGACGGGCTACCGCACCCAAACATAGCGAAAGCAAGGAGGATAATGGTGAAAGTACTCCTAAACGAACTAGAGTACAAGGTAATAGCCTTGGTAGACGCGTCCAGTTTTCTTCTGTTGCTGGTGTTTCTGTCTTTGATCCGAAGGATAGTTTGGCCTCCCCCCATGCTGCCCCCTCACGGGGTCCCAGTTCATGGCAGATAGGAGTGTTTTGTGTTTTCAACCGCACTAAGACTGACGTCTTTTCATTTGTCAGCCGTTTTAACGCGGTCGATGCTAATAATAAAAACACACACACACATCATAAAACGAACGACTAACTGCTAGGCCCTCGGGTCCCCGGCCTAGGCAACTTCCTCGAGCGCATGAACGCTCTCGAGCCCGTGCGGTCCCTCTCGGGGAGGTACAGCCTCGCTCTCCGGCCGCCCGCCTGCCCCCGCGCCGCCCTCTCCTCCACCTCCACCCGCGGGATCCCCGAAACGCTACTGGACATGTCCTCGCGTCCGGCCCCAAACCTCACCCCGGCTGGAGAAGACGAGCAGCAGGGATCGGTCTCGTTATGTAAGGAGGCCTGAAGGTGCCTGGCCGGGGGTCGTCCGGGGGTCTGGGAGCCGGCCGCTGGCCCCCGAACGACCACGCCGGCGGCGCCGCCGCGTGGCCGGCCAATCCGCCGTGGCCGCCGCTCCCCCTGGCTGACTCCAGGCTGTAGGCGTGGGCGCTGGGGCCGTCCTCGTGAAAGAGGAAACGGCTGAGCGTCGGGTCGTACGGGGCCCCCGTGGGCTTGCGCCCGAGGGCCGGATGGACGGTGGTCGACGAGCCGGCGGCGGCGGCCTCGGCTGCCCTCAAAGTCGTAGTCCCCGACGCTGGGTCTCAGGGCCGAGTCCCTGGGAAACCGCTCGGAAGGCCTTAACCCTAACCCTTGCAGGAGGAAGGCGAGGCACGAAAAAAAAACAAAAAAGAAGAAAGGGCCCTGGTGTTTACGCCCTCCAGTTTGACCCTGGATGGTTGGTAGTTGTACGAAAAAGTACGCTAAAAGTGTACCAATCTACATACACTGAAAGGTGTAGTACGCGTCTCACCACGAAAAATGGGGGAACCTTCAAGCCAAATTAGGACAAAACACACACACGCACACATCCTTGGATTTTATGTTGTGATCTGAAATCGGTAGAATACCGTCAAGTGTGAGAGCTCATCACGTACGTTCACCCCCAAAGCTCAATCTCCCACACTACTGACAGTTTTGCTAAACAGCCCACGGGACACGCATGGGTCACCCATATAGGCCGCCCATGGGCACTTAATGGGCACTTCATGGGCCGCCCACGGGCACTTCAACCTAGAAGTTCGCCATATCAACCTAGAACTTAGCCACCGGCACACCAACCTAGAACTTAGTCACCAGCGCCATCGTAGCACGTATCGTGTGGGAGTCACTGGTTCGGTCGAAGGGCTCTCATTGGCCGCCCATGGGCTTCCAACGGGTTGCCCATGGGTCGCCCATGGGTCGCCCATGGAAAGCCCATGGGCTGCCCACGGGTTGCCCATAAGAGCAAGCCCATGGAAAGCCCGTGTGGACTGCTCATGGGTTTGGCCTAACGGGGTGCCCATGGGTGGCCCTTGTTTGGGAAAACTGTAGAAAGTGTGGGAGACCCCCAAACGCTAGACATAACGCGACGCGCCATCAACCAAATCACTTCGTGTGTACCCCTCGTCACGATTTGTGCTGCTGTCAAGGATGATTTTTGTATAGCTTACCGAGAGGGTCAAGACAATCAAGGCTGGGATGACAAAACGACTACTGTAAACCCTATGTTGCTGTTTTTGGAGTACATGTTGCTGTTGTTGTGGTGATGTGTGTTGAGCGACTCGCGTCAAACAATGCACAGGGGCACAGATGCACAAAGGGCAAGGTTTCGCTGCCACCACGCATCGTTATGTAGAGTAGCACGCGACGCACCCCCCGACTCTATACTCTTTCCAGCTGGTGCATACACCAAGCGGGAGCGTGCAGTGCACCTGCAGCCACGGACGGAACCCAGTTGGCACGCCTCACGCTCTCCGAAGAGGAACTTCACCGCGGATACTACGATTCTACGCGAAACTGATACACGCTGTACCCTCACCTGTCAGCAGGCAGCAGCAGGTGGACAGGTAGAGTAGGGGGGGGTATTAAAGGCCACTTAAGCCACCCCCTGTGCTAAGAGCTCGTTCTTGAGCAGGAAATCGAATTTCGATGCTATTGTGGTATCGAGCGATAGGTAAGATCACCCCCCGCCTACCTAAAAAACAGAAGAGGAAAAAATCGTCAACAGTGACGAGGTAGGGCTGGAGCCGTAGACCTGAGCTGCAGGCGCCATTTTGAGAGAAAATTACCCCTGGGGGTATCAAAGGCCACTTTCATCATTGGTTGATTTCGTACGTTTGAAAGCGTTTCAAGACCCAAGGCTTGGTGGGCATGCGTGAAATACAATAGGAATGAGGAAAAATGAACAAAAAAAAGGATGGACACAAGAGGACGAAAATGACGTATCCCCGGGTTTTCGACACCATGGGTAGGGATGGGTTCTTCCCTCCGTGACCTGTATTGCGTGCTCTGTGCTTTCGAAACGAGGCAGAACAACCCGTTTAGTGCATAAATGTGTATTCCAGTCAGTAGACGACTCGATAAAAAAAAACACGGCGAAATGAGTTGTCTACGCAAAATGGTGCTCGGTCAATCATGGGCACTTTTCCTGATTTAGCATGCCGCTAACGGTAAGAATTCACGCCGAACACCGCCAAACTGTATCCACCATTGAGGAATACTCATTCATCCCCACAACACAACCTTTGGAGGGGATCTTCAAACATGAGTGAGAAACATGTTCAGAAAAAAACAAATAAAATAAAAGCCACCCGGGGACAGAACCACCGCGTCCCCGCGTTTTCGGTCAAAACCTGTGCATCCCTCCCCCCCTCGGTACTGGAACGCACGAACGTCACCATCAAACAGCGTACGAACCACGCGACGTTCTACAGGGTATGTTTCGACTGTACGCACAATTGCACGACCATTGGAGCACACCTGACCACATTTTAAAGGTCAAATAAGGACACCTTTCCCCAATTTTAGGCTTGCCGCTACGGTAAGAATTAACGCCGAAAACAACTGTAGTTTCAAAACGCCTTCACACCCCCGCGACGAGTGCCTCTGAGGAAACCTGTAACCATGAGTGAAAAACATCTATATATAAAAAAATAACATACACAGGTCACCCGGGGACAAAATCATGACATCCCCGGGTTGGGTTCAAAACCGTGCATCCTGCCCCCCCGGTGCTTGCGCGCCCTAACATCACCGTCGCATAGCCTACGAACCACATGCGACGTTCTACAGGGTGCATATCGACTCCGGGTACAATTTCACGACCATTTGGGCGTGTTCGATTCAAATCTGAACCTGTCAGGACACGTGAGAAAATATCCATACGGCTACACGTCAACAACGGGTGTCGGCGTCCGTTGTCGTCCAATCCTGGACACGGAGGGCGCTGGCTGACGTTACGACAAAGTCGTCCCTTCTGCTCCAGCTACCTGGCCGCGCCCCCCCACCCGGCCGCGCCCCCCTTCCCGGCCACGCGCTCCCACCCCGTCTCCACGACCAACACCGCGGCCCCCACCTCCCTCCCCCCGCCCGCTCGCCTCACCCCCCCCCCCTCCCGCGCCCTCCTCCCCGCCCCCGTCCCCTTCCTCCATCTGCCATGCGCGCCCGCCGCAACAGCTCCGCGGCCGTTTTTTCTGCCCTCTTCTCTTCGCGGGCTTTCGCCCACGCAGCTTTCGCGTCGCTCTCCGCCTTGTCTGCGCGTTCTTTTTCGGCAACAGCGTCCAGGAACTCAGGCGCGGTGATGTTGCCTCCGTCGGGAAGGCCAAAGCGAGCCCCGCGAGGTCGTCATCTTCGTCGCGCGCTTCCTTTGAGTCAAGAGGCCACCGAGTAACACCGTGCCTACTCGGATTCCCGTGACGGTGTGCCCTTGCCCCCTCAGCACCCTGAGGGTCTTTTCTCCGATGTCTTTTTCCAGCTGCTCGTTGGGGGCGGCAATGGGGACATCCTGTCGGGGTGGGCGCTCGTCTCGCCGCTCTTTCTTCTTCGCTGTGCCCCTCAGCCGGTCCAGCGCCTGCTCCATGTTCACAGGCCACAGGCCCGCCCCAGCGACTGATGACTTATTCATCTCCGGTGTAAAGCTCACTTTCCGAGCATCCGCGATCACGCCGGGCATGTCGCGTTTCAGCGGCAACAACCCGCCGGAGTTGTGGTAGAAGAACGCCAACACTCTGGTCACCGATTTCTTAAAGCGTCCGAAGGCGACGACATCCAAGGGCTGGGTGTTGTGCGACGTGTGGGAGGGTAGCCGGAACAAGATGATTTTGAGATTCATGGCCAGCCTGATTATCTCCACGCTCACGTGTGATGCATGTCCATCAAGCAAGAGTATGTGGGGTTTTCCGTCGAGCAACCCTCGGTCGCCGAGCTGCTTGTGGAAATCCTTCAAGTAGGCGATGAATACGTCGCCCTGATGAACGAAGAATCCGTACAGGTGTACCTCGCACCCTCCGGGCCGTTTCGCTCTACAAGCCAATCGGCCTGAAGTCGTTGCCCTATGAAGATAATGGTTGGTGCCCAGCCAGGTGTGACCATCAGCGCTGATGGTAGCGACCACGGTGGTGTTCTCTCGCGAGTTGGAGCGCATCAAACCAACCACCTTCTGCCCTGATTCCGCAAACGCTTTCGTCGTCTTGGTTCCTTACGGGGTGGTACCTGCAACGGGAAGAACGCGTAGGTGAGGGTCGGTGGGGGGGGGGGCGATAAGGCTAGTCTTAATGGATAGTCAAAATTACCAGCAGTAGTGTACGCACGCACCCAAACACTTGCAATCAATATCGTACGCGCCAAGCAACGGGGGTGGACGGGGGCACGCGGTGGCTCTTTTTAATTTATTTTTGTGAGGCGAGCGCTTTCAACCTACGCAGTCTACCGTCATTTTGGCGGTAGCTGGACGAGGCAACCGGGAGAGCAACAGCAGGGTGCTGTGTGCTTACTGTCTAGTTTTTATCCTGTGTTGGCACATGCATCTACTCAACATCGCCCCCCTAGACTAAGTTACACGTTCGTCTCCGCAGGTTCCCTCGAACTACCAGCTGAAGACGATGCGGTGCAGCTCTGAAAATATTGAGTTGTAGACTACCATAATCTACTTTTGTGTCTGGAACTACTGCACCATGCGAGGCTCCTCGTCTTCGGTGATCCTGCTTGCCTCGTAGATGCGGGTCGAGCGCTCCGCCACCCGTAGGTGCCTACGAAGGAAGCCCGCAAGCCAATCTTTCCCCGGACCCTTCTTCTCTGGATCCCAATGGATCGGCCGACCGTCGTTGCATAGTCGTCGCACCGCATCTCTGAGGTGAACCCGATCGACACAATATCTTCCAGCGATTCCTCCTCTTCTTTGCTCAGGATGGTCTAGGGACCAACCTTCGCGTTCATGGCCACCTTGCCACGGCGGCGGTCTGCGATGGACGTACGACCTACCCCAAAGACCTCAGCAGCCTTCTAACCGACATGCCATCATCTATCGCTGCACAGGCCTTTCGAACCTGCTGCTCGTCCACCTTGCGCCGGATCATGCTTCGCAAGAATCCCAAGAAAACGTCTGAGGCGGCTAGCAGCGGGAGCTGTGGTGGCTCCCTCGGCTGTATCTCGGGGTGGAATGCTCGGCGTGCCACGCTGTGGTGCTCAAACGAGAGTTCCGGTCGCGCGTAGCAATTAAAAAAGATCAAGGGGCTCCGTGAATTCAGTGGGAAGATACCCCCGTTTAAAAAAAGTGGCCGTTAATAACCCGCCTCTACTCTAGACCTACAGAATTTGCGGCAACAGCAACAACGGACATCGCTGTTGCGTACAAAGCATAAGCAGATACTTTGTGCGCCTTACTCTCTTCGGACACATACCCTGTATCCCCAACTGGCCGACTTCTTCATACACGCTGAGGCTGTCGCATGTGCCCAACGGGGACATGCGATGCCGGCACCGCGGAGGATACGAGAGCCCGGGGATCTGCCAGAACAGGCCGCCATCAGCCCGCATCGCATTTCCGATCGCAGGCCGTACGAAGTGTGGCACGCAAGCATCAGACCTCCCTGCTGGGAGGGAATATCTGGATGGTGAGAGGGTTGATACCAAAGTGCTCGCTGCTGTGGGGTGGTATCGTGGCGCATCTATTGTTGAATCACAAACGCGCAAAGAGGGCGGTGAGCAAGATGCTCACATCTTTAAAGTTAGTTGCGAATTAAAAATTTCTGATGACAAACGCTGGCTCTAATTCCGATCACCCCATCCATGCTCCTGCTAGACTACGTGTCCTCTCGACTCTCGACACACCATGATGAACGTACTGTAGTGGGCCCATTTAAAGAAGGGGATGATCTTAATGTGGCAGCCTCGATGCCGGGTAACAATGTTCGGGATACGAATGTAGCAGCAAGGTTACTCAATACCTTAACCCGCCAGGTTGCAGAGGTCGCAGACTGTACCAAACCTTCGCATTTCCGAGCTGGCATTTCAGCCATGTGGCGTTTCGTCCGTATTGTTGTTGTTGTTGTTGTTGTTGTTGTTGTTGTTGTTGTCTTCACATTAAAAACCGTTCCGATCTCTCTCTACCCAGTACATTCGTATGTCCGTACTGATCCAACACTCGACGCGGTCGATTCCCGTGGTCACAGGTTAACTTGCCCTAAAAAGGTACACTCAAATAAACTGGCCCCGAGGGGTCCGCAAGTCAATCGAAATCAACGACAGATATTCTGGGATCCTCCGCTCCCTCTTCACGCTATGCGGGGTATCAACTGAGATTAGCAGTCACTATCTATCATGGGCCGGAGAGAAAGAGGCACACTCCCTTGGTTCAATCTTGGTACTTCACAACGCAAGCAGAGACAAGTCCATCTGGCACAGAAAAGGAGAGAAAAAAAGAGAGAAAAAAAAGGACGAAGAGAAAAAAAACGAGAAAAAATAAAAATGGAAACCGTAAGGCCACTTGTTAAGCTGTCCTTTTTTGGGCTGTCCCTTTTCTCAAAAAGGGACGAACCAAAAAAGAATCTAGCAAAAAGATGACCCACTTGTTACGGTGCTGGTCGATCCTTTTTGCTCATCCGCCAAAAAAAATGACCCTGCAACAACAAGTGCAACGGCCGTTCGTCACACAATGAGTACCTTGGCACCGAGTTGGTTTTTCGGTGATATCTCCGCACAGAGTGAAGCATCAGCAACTGTAAAGCTATCCCCCGCGAGCTGGGTGCTTGGTCCGCCTTGTGTGGCGGCTGATCGAGACCACAGGGCAGTGGGAGGCACGGCAACTGAGGTGGCGAGAGTCAACAGCACCTTGAAAAACCCCACCGCGCCAACAACCAGCTTTGTTTGCTCTTTTTTGCCCATGCCGCAACTTTGGTTCATGGATGCTCCCTCGCCACACACTGAAACAACAGCGATGACAAAGGTATCCGCCACGAGCTATGGGTATGGTCCGTCTTGTGTGGTGGTTGATACAGACCAGAAGGCTGACGGGCGGTCAGAGGTTGTGAGCCCGAGAGTGGTGGATAAGCGGGAAAAATGACCCGCCGCGTCTCCAAGCATATATATTTTTTGTTCTTTTTCCCCGTGTTGCAACTTTGGTTCATCGATGCTCCCTCGTCACACACCGAAGCAACAGCGATGACAAAGGTATCCGCCATGAGCTGTGCGTCTGATTCGTCTTGTGTGGTGATTGATACAGACCAGGACGCTATAGGTCGCCCAGAAGTTGGGTTCGCAAAAGTTGACTGTGCACCAAAAAGACCCACCGCTGCTGCGTCCAGGCTCTTTCGGCTCGTTTGCCGCTTGTTTGCCGCACACATCGGGTTGTCCACCTGGTCAGCCGAATGACAACATTACGTCTATCGCCGAGGCTACTGACTCCGTACCAGTCACATGACACGACTCGTGCGAATACCGTTAGAGTTTGCGGGGATCATCTGTCGAGATATTCAAGTTTGTGGGCAAGTGTCATGTGTTGTGACAGAAAAAGGACAACAAAAAAGGACAGGACCGTCCCATCCTGTCACAAAGTTGCCCAAAAAGGGACAGGATGGGGCGATCTTTTTTCGCTGTCCCTTTTCGGGAGGTTCAAAAATGCAAAAAAAGACCACGTAACAAGTGGTTCTTGGTCAGTTGTCCCTTTTTGAGAAAAGGGACAGCCCAAAAAAGGACAGCTTAACAAGTGGCCTAAGGAGAAGAGAAAATAAATGAAAATAAAATGAAAAAATAAAAAAAAGGGCGAGGACAAAGAGGGACCAGGCCGAAAATAACAGGAAGTATGAGGCAGAACAAGGCACACGGTGGAGAGACCACTAACGAACAAGCAAACACGCAAACATGGCCACCAACCAGCGATACATTGTAGTGGTACGAAATCACTACTACTGGGGGGTTGGTGCAATGGTGCAGCGTTGGGGGGGGGGGAATTGGCGAAAAGAAATTCAATCCGGCACGTGTCGTGCCACTCGGTCCGTCTCTTCTCGTTTGCTTTCTTCCCTCGCCGTCTCGTCCGTCTCCTGCCCCCCTCCCGCCCCATTGGTTGTTGGCTTGTGGTTTCGTTTGAGCGCTCGTTGTCGGCTGGCCTCTTCTTCCTTCTCGTGCCAGGAGGTCATGAACCTCTCAGCTCCCTGCAGCACCGCCGCATGCCAGGGTACTCCCCCCTCCACCTTCGCGGCTTCCGTCCACCTTGACTTCGGTGCCGTGTCTTTCGGTACGGGAATTCCGAGACAACTTGGGTCGGTTTTCGTAGATCCGTGGTCGGCCCCGAAGGCCTTCAGGTCGTCGAGCACACACTTCGGCCAGTTCTGTTCCTGTCCCCCCCTACGTGGCTTCTCCCCCCCCGCCAGCTCGCCGAGCATCAGTCGTTTCGGGAGTCGCCCGTCCGGCTGCCTTGCCAATGCTCCCGCGAACAGTAGGCGTCGTTGTCGGATCGTGGCTTCAACGCTCTGGCATTCGACCCTCTTCAGCGTCTGGGCGTACGAGAGCTGCCTGTTGGTGTCTTTCTTGCGCTTGTACCCGATAACTCGAAGGAGCAGTCGGTGGTGTGTCGACCGCAGCGTCTGATAGTGGCCGCTGAGTGGTGACCATGTCATGCAGCCGTACAGCAGTGCCTCCATCGCCTCCGCCTGGAGGAGGCGGATCTTGAGTCGGAATGGCGCTTTCGGTCTGTCGAAGAGCTCCTGGCCATATCGCCTGAGGCACGCCCACGCTCCTCTGCTCCTGTAGCTGATCTCCCAGGTGAGGTCGCCATGTTCGTTGACGAGGCCACCGAGGTACCGGAACTCGGTCGTCTGGGCGTATTTCTGTCCCGCGGCTTCGATAGTCAGTGGTGGAGGAGGAGGCGGTATGGCATGTGGCAACTTGCAATTTTAGACACAAGGGCCAACAAGTGCGGCGGTACAAACCACGTACTAACTTGGTGTTGAATGTATATGTAGCATGTTTCGGAGGACCAGCATGGACTTGGGCGGGCGATGATGGGTACACACATAACTCTGACTACTGCCGTGGTGGAGATCAGAGCAAATGGCCTGTAGTCTCATCTGGCAGACCGCAAGAAAAGGATGTGTCCGCAGGGCAGCGATATAGCGCAACTAAGGCCGCGCGGAGACAGACATAACTGCTACGTGGCCTATCTCATAGGGTTGTCTCCGCCCAGCCTACTGTAACTGCAAGCAGTCCATAGACTTGGGAGACCCAAAAACTGCGAGTGATTCCACCCCTTGGAGGTGTCACACCGGAGCTACGGATGTCTGTTGCGGTCAACGAGAGTGTCGGCATTTGTCTCCACATTGCTGGGCCTCTTGGAGTTTTTCGGGGGTGTCTTTGTGGTTCTGACTCTTGGCAGAGGTGACCTTTCGTGTGGAATTTCAATCTTGTATGTGCGTGGTTTCTTTCGTGATGAGGCGCTGAGGCAAACCTCATTCATTCTCTCTCTCTCGCTCTCTCTTTGCCGGGTTGGACGGACGATACCGTCATTATGCGTGTTATGGCACCGGGGTGCGATCGTTTTTGAAACATTCCTATCTTGGTTTTTTATCTCACCCCGGTGTGCCACAACACCGATCGGTGCCTACATCACCGATGGGTGCCGTAACACCGATACCCGTGCGGAAACAAAAATCCAACGCGCCCACCCCCGGAGCGATGACACCGATGGTTGCGATACGGAAGAAGTCACACTGGCCATTTTCGGTGTTGAGTGAACGCACCCCGGTGCGATGACACCGATAGAGGTGTGATACTCAAGAAACGAACATAGACGTTTCTGGAAAAAGTACCGTGATCGTGCGTGAAGCTGCTGATGCGAGTTTGGGGTAGCATGTGCCAAAGGCAACAGACGCTGTGGTTCCCTCCTGGGAAAGGTGTACGGAACGGTAAGGTTTTTCTTCCAACGACCTCTTTCTTGGTCGCAAGGCCCCATTTGTTGGCTGATGCTCCCCTCTGTCGTTGTTTGCCCCCAGGGGCATGGTAGTACCGTTTTCGACTCCTTCTTGTTCGGTTGGTTGGAGGTGCGGGATGTGTGCTGTGTCCTTGTTTGAGTGAGTGAGTGCATTCGATGTTGTACGGAATACCTATAAGAAAACTCTTGATCACTTCTACGCGCACATCTCGACGGTACATTACATAAATCAAAGGAATGGCGCCCCAAATGGTACCTGCCGCATCACTACCTACAGTTCGACACGTGGCCCGGAGTACCGCTAGGTTGCGGACGCACGGAAATTCACGTCCTAAACAGGATTTTTATCGTTGATATCGCGCGGGGTGCGTAGATGTATTTTATTCCGTTTGAGGCTCTCCTGTTCCCCTTCCTCAGCTGCTTCCCGCTGCTGCGTACGCAGGATGCCCCAGCACCGCCCAATCTCACCACGAAACAAAAAACGAACTTCACGCTTTGAGTGTAGTACTTTGTTTACCTGGGGTGGACGAGCCCTGGCGGGGCTCGTCGCGGACACGCGCCCTCATCGCGATTGAACTACTGTGGGGACGTTGCAATAAATCTCCACATGAAAACACATGAAAATCATGTCAATGAATTTTCGAAGCGGCTTTGATAGTCCAGGTCTTAGCAGTCCTTCAAACGCAAGTATAGCGTACAATACAAAATTATGGCCGAAAGGATTGTGGACGTTGACAAGCAGGACGAATGTGATATCCAACCGCCGACGTTGTCGCACTCCACTCCAGAAACTGGTATCTCAAGGCGCCACCACCAATCCCGTCGCGCAGAGAAGCGCTGAACAGAAAGCTTTACTTTCTATCTTGGACAAAACACACAAGGTCAATCGCTCCGGGAGTAGGAACGGATTGAAGCGTTCATGCCAGGCAGCGAATGGCAAGCGCGAAACGCACAAACCAGCCACCTCGAGTTGACCATGTGTCCCAACCATGCCGTATCATCTGTAGATACGGAAGGTTCGAGGGTGGGCGGCGCGCCTTCTTCTCTCTCGCGCCAGAACCGAGCTCGTGCTGGTGTTGACCTTGCTGACGGTGGCTAGCCCGACGGCCTGGGGGTGGAAGGAGTGCTCCATCTCGCCGCAGGACGAGTGGAAGGAAGCGACGGAAGCCATTCCGGCCATGAGGATGCGCGCCGAATACGAACGGGGGTACACGTGCGCCACCAGTGAAGATGGTGAGCGAGAAGCCACACGTGCATACAGAGAGAGGAACAGACACACAGGCAGAAAGAGAGAGACCGAGAGAGAGAGAGAGACAGGCAGACAGGCAGAGAGTTCTTGAGCCGTGTGTCTCCTTATATTGGGCACCGGATTGTTGATGTCGCTGATAATATTGCTTTGGTCTGTACAATTAGCTTTACTCTGACGTGTATCCGTTACCTCCTTCTCCCTATCTCTCTTGAAAAGCAAATGAAACGGGTGTTGACGACATCGAGCTACTCGATACAGGACTTAGCAAGGGACACGATGGGCACAGAGTATCAACCCGAAATCACGCAAGCTGGGCTGTTGTTTACTTGTTTTTGCTGCAATGAGCCCTGTCTCCACGGACCCATGCCTGAACGCGAGATGCGTTGTTGGTGCTACCTTTGATCGGCACAACAGCAGCTACTGTAAGTTATTAGCCACCCGGGTTTCGAAGAACCCAATTCCCTCCCTGTCCTTGAAATCTCCGCCTGGGTATGATTTCTCAAGACGAACATGATGTCACCCCCGGTTGAAGTCAAAGACGATCGGCGGAATCAGCAGCTGAGGTACTGGAGTCAAAGAGCCTACACCTCCTCCCGCGGTGAAAGAGCAGAGAACGGAGCGCACTTGTTGTTATCCACGTTGTTGTATCATCTGTGTAGCTTACTGAACGCGCTTTGCGCCATTCCCGAGCCTCGCGTTCTATGTCGTTCGTTCGCCCATCAGAACGATCTCACTTCATGATGTATACCCTGCCGTGTACCTTGCCTGCTTCGAAGCTTGCTCATATTCCCGCGCTCCATACCCCTATACCGGTATCCATTTGTTTCCCACGCTCCTGGTAACTTGAGTCGCCTCCACACGCCATTGTCATCCCGCAAATCTTATGAACGCCATCTCACGAAACGAATTTGGTAAAACGAGGCCTCCAAGCACAGTAGGATAAGCACATGAGCGCTCACCCACGCGTCCGTGAATACTTCTGATATCCTCCCCCCCCCCTTAGCGTCAGCTAGATGCGTACTTACACACACCGCCGCGCGGACCACAATCTCTCCACATCCTCCAGCCGTCGTTATCCTTATGTGTACTTCTACATAGCTTGTAGACTAATCCGCCGCAACGGGAACGACCTGGCAGCATCTTTCATGGCGGCCAACTACTACTTCGACTCTCCCTGCTTGGCCAAGCGGTTTTTCTACCCCGCCGACGTCCGAGAGGTGGGCTATTGCGGTCGGTGTCCGTCGATCACGAAAACGTGGAAGTAGTGCTGCCGGATAACAGAAAATCCACTTGATATTTTGGTTCCCAGATAATGATATTTGGGCTTCCAGATGTTGACGTGAAGGTTTCGGTAGGTTGCGAAAAACGGATGTAACCGCGACACAGCGCGCGTTCGTGCGGGCAAGAGAGACTGCCAGTGTAGTGGCTTGGGCGGGAGAGAAGTGTTTTGCCCAGGGTAGGTAAAGGTTTGCGCTTGAAGGTAGAAATGATGGATGAATTTGAACAAACTATGAGCAAGCTGCGGGCGACAGCTCTTGCTCCATGTACCTCAACCCCTTCCCGCCTCCACGTCCTAGTCTTCTGCGCCATTGCCTTTGGTTCTTGCTCTCATGAGGTTCGTCTTCGTCATACAGATTTCTCCGCGGACACCTGTACAGTATGTGTCGCTACCTGCCAAACATCTGCAAAACACAGCTTCTCCCCCAACCCCAGGTGCCACAACCTTTCCCCTTGTCCATGCTTCTCCCTCTTTGTACCTTTTGTTGGTGCCGCTATTAATATTTAATAGTGCTTACGAGGGCGACGAGTCATCTTTCTGGGGGACTCTATGTCCAACCAGCAGGGGGACTCTCTGGTTGGTATGTTGGGCTGGCACCCTGAATGGATGCCGCGCGGGGGGCCCAGAAACAACAAGCTGGTGCGTGTGTTGGTGGAAATTGTGCACATCGAGTTGGTAGGGCAAGACGCAGTGGATAAAGCTACATTGTGCTCAAGGAAGGGCAACACCCGAGATACCATATCGTGCGTCGCACGTGCCCAAAGGTGACACTTTGGTTGGTTGACAGAGGCTCTGAGCTTTTCTGCCGGTTTTGTCGACATCGGTGGGTCGGATGACCTAGCGCTTTTAGGGGTAATTCAATTCTCTCTCTATCTCTCTCTCTCATGTCCTCCCATGTCCTTTCATGTTTCGAGGAGCCTCTGAACCTGGATTGTTTCATCTGAGACACCTCCGGAAAGACTTTTCGACCTTTTCTCTGTACTGGGTTGTCCAACTTCTGTGGGGCTTTGAGTGCATTTGGTAGAATGCATTTTTCCTTCCACCACGTCACCTCTCGTTTTCTACCCACTGGTTTCTCGCTCAGAGCAGGCTGTAAGAGAGGACGGAACGTCCTACTTTACCCTGGTGGACTGCTGGCACCCGCCGGGGGGTTCAATCACGGGCATCGAGAGGTGCTACGACGTCTACGAGACCGACTTCCCCTCAGAGGGAAATTACCGGAGACCTGGAAAAGTGAGTCCGTTGGACATGCACACGGAATACATGGCATGCGTGTGACACCGGTTAGATCATTTGGAACCGGAAGGAACGCGTGTCCGCAGAGCCAGGCCTGGCTTCTTTGTGAAACCGCGCGGGCGAAAAATTGAACGATGTCTAAGACGCGGTGTTCGAAGACTAGTTTCTTTTCGGTTACTGACGTTCAGGCGCAACGTCGTTCTTGAATGGGGCGGGAATGCTTGAAGCGGAACGCTGACGGCGTTGCCCGTCGGAAATATGGCAATGCTGTGTGGCTTTGGCGTTAAGGCCGCTACTGTTGTTGCGCATGCTATGTCGACGTCTGGCGCGTAAGAAGCAAGGTTTTAGCACTGCTTCCGTGAACTAAGAAAAACGAAGAAACATCTTCTTGTGCCGTAAATTTGGCCTATGTCCCCGCGCTTTCAACTCGTTGCCTCGCCAAATCCCTCAACCACATGTGACGAAACATGACGGCGTACCTCTAGCATTTCTTCTGGCCGTGCGACAACGTCGGATTACATGCAACAGTCTACTTGTGTGTGTTTTGTTTCTGCCGTTTTCGCTCACTGTCTCCTTCGAGGGAGTCCTCCCCTTTGTACCTTATTTGGCACTTGTACTCACTCCCCTCGACCTATTTTTTCTGTACATCGAGTGGTTCGTCGCCGTTTGGAGCTTCCGTACCCCGGTGCTGTCGGTGCGTGTGTCCGCGTTAATACCCTTGGACACTGTTCAGATGCGTTTGTACCCTACAAAGACAAAGCATTCTGTGGCCGGGTGAGGTTCTCCCTTCTGCGATATTCTCCGGGTCTCCCATGAACATCATGGGTCACAAATCAAAAGTACTCGTGAACAATCGTTTTTGATTCATGCTTCGGATGCACAGCTATTTTGTCGATACTGTTGTTGTTGTTTTCTTCAAATCTCGCCACGTTCTGCCTTCTACCCATGACCTCCATAACCTCCTCGTCCCTACCTGTGTCTCGCGCCAACCCAATGAATCTTGCACGCCATTTGTTGTCCCCCCCATGGTCTTGTTCCACCTACACCACGACGAACGAACGTTGGACCGTACCAGCCTTTCCTCGAGGGCCACGTGTCTACTACCAAGGACCGGGCGTCTGCATCGACCGGAGGCAACCACAACAGGCGATTCAAAAGGCGCTCCTTGGAAGGGGACGAGGGGGGGATAGAGGAGGTGGAAGGCTTGGAGGGAGAAGGCCAGGAGGATGAGAAGGAGGTGGACGGGTTAGAGGAGGAGGAGGGCGAGGAGGGCGAGGAGGGCGAGGAGGGCGAGGAGGGCGAGGAGGAGGAGGAAGGGTTGGAGGAGGAG
>FN649728.1:5497272-5511778 GCA_000310025.1 Ectocarpus siliculosus | reverse complement strand
CGGGTAAAGGGGGTGAAAGAGGGGGAAAAGGAGGGGGAGGAGGGGGAAACGACCAAGGCTAATCAAACAACGTCAGTGCACGTGCGCATGACGTCTGCCGCGGACGACCAACACTGGCTCAGGAGAGCCTTGAGGGATTACAACGAGACGAGAGCGTCCGATGTCGTCGTGGTCAACTTCGGCGCCCACTACCGCAGCACCCCTGAGGGCGAGGAGAGTTTCAAGCGAGACGTGTCCTCTATCCTAGATGATATGGCCGAGATCGGTGAAACCGCCACCGTCGTTTGGAGGTACGCACAGGAAGAGCCGCCCGTGTGTTGTACTCTTGCAGAAAAGGGAAGGCTTTTTGCCAATACTACTCTAGGTGCTCTTGGTTGAAGTGAACCCGGGGCTCAGTTCTCTTCGCCCACACCAGGATGAGCGGTTGAGTTCTGCTTTCAAGGTCAAAGGTCAGAAGGTCTGCTGTGCAAACCATCCAGCTCCTGCTCGGTACCGCGTGTACCCAACAACGCAGGGCGTTTCAAGGTCAAGCGGGAGGAAGTTTCCGGTTTTGACTTGAGAAACAAAACGGCATGCTTGATGGTAGCGGCACCTGATCTCGGGCCATCTTTGGAACGAGCTGTACGGCTCTTCAGTTGCAGAGAATTTGAGATGGTTGGGACGGCAACGGGTACGAATTGCTATTTCAAAGCTGTAGGTGCGGAACATTGTCTCAGTAGCAGTCTTCCTTGTGTGCTGGTACTGAAAAACTGAATGCAGTAGTAGCTCCATAATAAGAGCTCCTTTGAATGACTGGCTGATTTGGTGGTCGATAAACTCGCTTGCCACGGCTTGAAACGACTACTCAAGCCCATGACAGCATAGCTTCGAACTTCATATCTCCACCTCTTGTTCCGCATGTGCTAGTTTGTGTAACGCTCATCGCTACGAGCGACGAGTTGTGTTGGCAGTTATCAAGATGCTAACAATTTTTGTTTCTCTACCCCCGATGTTGTTCCAATTGGCGCATCGCGGTTGTGCGCCGCCCGCGTTTCGCAGGGAGATAGCACCCACTCACTTCCCCGCCGAAAACGGCACGTACGAGGCTTTCGTCGAGCTAGACCTTGGCAACACCGCCTGCTGCACTGGAACGCCGGTTAAGTTTTTGGACAGAAATGCGGTGAGCAATTCCGCGAAGGGGGACGGTTGATCGAGGTCGCGTTTCTTTGTCAAGGATGCCCGAAACGATTTCGAGATGGAAGGTATTTTCGAACGGTTCGCTCGGTGAAAGCACGCGGAAGTGCTGTCGGGGTGCCTACGTGGTGATCGCGCAAACGGTTGCGTACGGAGGTAGCCATGATGACCGCGCTCGCTCTCGTGGAGGTGATGAAGCATTCCGACCTCATCACGCAGTCTCTGGATGCACGTCCGATGCCGACGGCAATTTTAAATTGATTGGACACAAGCGCCCTTTGCCTTTTAAACAGTTCAGCAGCCACGTTTTTGTAGTGAAAATAGCTGGCATCCTCGACGTTTCGCGACGGTGACAACAAAAACACCAAATGTCCTCTCCTCCACAATAACCGTAACGTTTGCCAACAGTGGGTGGAGGACTACCTGCGAGAGAACGGGCTCTCGGACAGGGTGAAGCTGCTGCGCATTTACGACATGTCCGTCCCACGGGGTGCCGCACACCACACTTGCCACCTCGCCCCGGTAAGAAGGGCCCATGCTTTTTGTTCCCAAGCACGCTTTACCGCCTCACCGCGTGCCACAAAAATCCATGCCATCTGTATCCGGTATCAATCATCCATGTGTACACAGCGCCGTGCTTGGTACCGGATACTGCAGTGAGACAAGGCACCGACCGTCGTCTGCAACAATGTGGAGGCGTGAGACTGTAGACGAGTTATCGGGGAGGCGTAAGGAGATTACGATACAAACGCGCTGCAGGCCGCATGCAAGGGTGAAACGCCCGATCTGCGAGGGGGATGATTGTACCTACTTTTTATGCCGGGGCCGGCGACATAATAGTTTTTCTTTGCGCTTACTTATAGTGTGGTTGGCATTGATTTACATGAACAATATTACTGTGAGAGGCAACCAGAACGCCCCACTACTCGGTGGTACTCGTGCGCGGTGCCGTCGTTGTTTGCGATTTTCTTCCTTATGCTGCAGCCGTCTACCATGGACCAGACGGGAGCGGAAAGCGGCAACTGTCACTCCTCCTACGCTACTGACTGCAGGCACTGGTCGGAAACTGGCGTTGTAGAAGAGTGGAACGCGCTACTGCTCAACCAATTATGCCCGATGGAATAGCGGGGTTGCATTTGTCAAGTCAAGTGCGCCTGCCTGGCAGTGTGGAGTTTTGCTTTTTCCTGCCGAAATGACTTCAGGGAAAGTTTTGCTTGTTCACTCTGGCGCAGAGTTCAGCATGAACATTATGTATGCTTCAGTTTCCGTGTAATGTTTCGGAATGCAAGCATTCCACCACCGTCCTCGACGGGCAACAGTACGCACCCCTTCGTCGGCTGTGTTTTTTGGCGAAAATCTTGACGGAATAAATGTCTGTGAATGGTGACAATTGTTTGAGGTTTTGACGTTGTGCGATCAGGGGCTTGTACATTTTCGTACTTTTCCATCGAAAGTTTCATGGAAGTCCATGGACTTCCAGTCCATATACTGCACTTCCATGGACTTCCATCGAACCGTTCCATGGACTTCCATGGCCCTCTATGGAAGGTTCCATGGAAGAAAGTCCATGACAAGTTTCATGGAAGACCATGGAAATCCATGGAATGGAACTTCCATGGGATTCCATGGAATTCCATGAAACTTCTTTGGCCTTCCATGAATTCCATGACATTTTTCACGACATTCCGTGAAAAGTTCCACGGATGTCCCATGACATTTTTGTCATGAAACATTCAATGAAAAAACTTCACTACTACTTGTCACGAAACATTTCATGGAAAAAAATCATGGACGTTCATGACATGCTTACATGAACGCCGTGAACGTTCATGAAACGTTTCATGAACGCCCATTAACGTTCATGAAAGAACTTTTCATGGACGCCCATGGGCGTTCATGAAATATTTCATGAACGCCCATGAACGTCCATGACACATTTGATGGACGTCCATGGTCTTTCATGAAATATTTCATGAACGTCCATGGATGATGTTCATGAAAGGCCATGGACGCCCATCAAATATTTCATGAACATCCATGAAATCATGAAAGCCCATGACCATCCATGAAATGTTCCATGAACGCCCATGATATGTTTCATGAACGAACGCCCATGGATTATGTCATGGAATTCTAAATTCTGGAACACCAAATTCATTCGTATACTGGTTGATGGGGGCGTATATCATGCAGAAGCACACAAGGAGGATGCATACATACATACACAGACTGAGAGAATTCGTGCATGCAGTAGATTGTTAAGGAGTGAGTGTGGCTGCTAGCATGAATAGGGTGCATATTGTTCAGACGATGTGGGATGGGCTGGAGGTACTATTTCTTGTACCCATACTCCCCCCTTAGAATCTTCTACTCTGTGTGCCCCCTGAGATGAAGTTGGATCCCGACTTCATCTCAGATCCTTGCTGATCGTCTCTCCGCAATAACAAGCAGCTCTCCCATCTCTACGTGGCCGTGGACAAGAGTGTCAACGACGAAACCTTCATCTACCTCTAGGAGCAAGCTACCGTCCACGGCTTAACTCCTTGTAAATGGTTTAGGACAACGATGATAAGGTTTTTCAAAATGACGTAAGATTGCATTCGTCATGGGGGCGTGTTGAAATGCAGCGCATTACTTCGTTCGTTAGATAGAATAGATGCCGCTGCATGATTGATTGCTGTATGCCATGATACGTAGAAGCGGTGTGATAAATGACGTTTCGTACAGTAGAACGTAAGACGGTGTCATGAATGAATTGTTGATGGTCTAAATTATCAGATGATTGTAATTGTAGCGAAAACGTTCGGACTTCCGCGGGAATTTTCATGGAAGTTCATGGAGCTCCATGGAACGTTTCATGAAACTCCTTGGACTTTCATGAAACATTTCATGGCATTTCATGGAACTCCTTGGACTTCCATGAAATACTTCATGAAGAGTTCCATGGAAGTCTAAGGAGTTCCATGAACATTTTTATGGAAGTGAAAGGAGTTTCATGAAAAGATTCATGGAAGTCCATGGAGCTCCGTGGAAACAAGTAAAAAGTTTCTCGGAAGTCCAATGAAGCCCATGCGCACATTTCATGGACTTCAATGTCCAACACAGCCAAGGCTCATTGTCGGCATTTATCCACCAAGCTGGCGTCACTGGAATAGTTTTAGAACGTCCACGAAATGTTTCATAGACTTCAATGATGAAATATTGCATGGACTTCCACGGACTTCCATGAAATGTTTCATGGAAGTCCATGGAAATGGAAGTCCATGGAAGGCCATGGACTGGCTCGATGGAAATCCATGGAACTCCATGGACTTCCATGAAATATTTCAATAAAAATACTATAATTATGTAGATGATTGTGCGACGGACCAAAGACCTCGTGGTAGATAACGATATTACACCGTGCCTACTACGGTACATCGTTGCACTCTAATACTTGGGAAGATGGCGACCCCCGAAATGACGAAAAAACCGTACCGACCGAAGTAAATAAGTTTGATGACGTTCATCAATTGTTGTCATTATCCCATTAGTAGTTCCGGACGTCGGTTCTGTCATCTTTCGGTAAGTTCAATGTTGGACGCACCAGCCGAGGTCACGCAGGAGGAAGGCCACTCAGGAGTTTTTCCCTCCGCCTTCCTTCGGCGCTGCTGTTGGCCTTGATCGTATTCATTCGCGAGATGGATTGAAACGTTCCTTTCCCTCGTCGGCCGCGTAGTCAAACGTTTGTGTATACACGATATTATGGCTTTTCCACATTGCTTGGGTGTTGTGAGAAAATGTGCAATCTTGTGTGACTCCACCGAGATTTGAACCCGCTCCCATAATTAGTTTACGCTAGAGATTTATTTGCGAAATTACCTTCTTACATTCAGGGACCGAGCCACACATTCATTCAAAGTCCATCTGATCAATTTCCAGACAGAGGTTGTGCTCGCGGGTTCTGCACATGGGTTCTTCGGTTTCGTGGAAGTTCACTTGTTGTTGCAATCGTTGACATGTTTTGTCAATTCAATGGAACTCCATGGAAAATTCCATGGAGTTCCATAGGAGAGCCCCATGGAGCTCAATGGAACGTCCTATGGCACTCAATGGCATGGAGCTCCATAGAATTCCATAGGGCTGTGTAGAATATTCCATGGAGGTCCATGGACACCATGGACTCCATGGTTTTTCCACGGCAATTTCCATGGCAAGTTCCATGGCCCTCCATGGAACATTTCCGTGGTTTCCATTGTAAGTCCAAAACTTCATGTCGAGGGTGGAATCTCGTGGAAACTGTCCCCACGCGCATGAACAATAAGTAGTAGTTGACAGCACGCAGCCTGGTTGATTCTCTCGCGTGTGTCCCGTGATGATGCGTGTATACTGCACAACCCTAACCTTATACGCAGCAGCAGCAGCAGCACAGCGTGGTCTGGTGCACTCAACTGGCAACGCCGTCTATAACGGTCCGTCAGCATTTTTTTGCGGTTTGGGCGCCTTATTTTCATTGGCCAACGCATGACAGTACCGCTGTAGCACACGCACACAGCGTGCATTGTGCATTGCATGATGTGCACAGCAGTCACACGTAGCAGGACGACCGCACTGGGGTCCCTTTGGATTGTTGGAGGAGTGGAGGGGAAGGAAGCAAGCGAACTTCTTCCTCGGCCATCTGCTGGGTGCTTGCTTGTGCCGCAAGTACCTGCTTCTGCTGATGGTACCGCCGTGCTACAACGCTTATGTAGACGGCCGCTTGCCGCCTGCCGCCGCCGCTGGACAAAGCGACCATCCGTACAGCAAAGTGGAAGCAGTGTAACGAGCTTCATTGTGCAGCGTACGGAAGGTATGACATTTCTACGTATGTACATTTGCACGTGTAGGTGCGTTCGTCGTTGGTCGGCATTTGGTTTGTTCGGTCTACCCTCGCCTGGCGATCCCTGCTTGCTGGCTTGCACGAGGTAGAGTACTACAGGAGCAGCATATTGTTCGGTAGTACTGTACCTCGATCTCGGCTAGCATACAATATACCACGAGGTACAGTACTACAGGAGCAGCAGTAGTTGTAGTAAAATACAAGGGCGCTTCGCGGACGACCACTATCGGGGGTCGCCGCTGCGCTCGTAGGTTGCATGGCGATGGCAAGTGTGTGTGCAGGTTTTGAGTTTGGAAAGGAGAGGAACGAAGCCGTACTGCTGTAATTGTTGTTTTGTTGGAGAAAGATATACTTCGACGAACATGGTACTTGGTTGAAGGGTGTGCACCCTCCTCTACAAGAGGGCACACTCCTCTAGACTACACCCGAGGTACGCGTAGAAGACAGCAATCTACATACAAACGTCGAAGAGCATGTACTTTTGTGGCAAGCTTTACAGTAAATGTGGAAGACGCGTACGAGCGGCAACATCGGTACGACAATGCCGCAGATTAATGATGTCGTACGGAGATGACAGCGAAAGCTTATAGGGCAAGCTTACAAATGTGGAAGATATTCGTCAACCCCCTTATTGTCTTTATAGAGACTTTAGTGCTTGATGTTTAGATGCTTGTTATCACTCACACCCGGTTGGGGGGAAAGAGCAGGAAGTGCCACGGCACAACAGCTGACAGCAGCTGGCGTGGGCTCCGCACAATCATTCTCCGGTCGTACTACCCAACGCATACATATGTGCAGGGCACCTGAAACAGGCATCTCTTCGACAGATCCGACTACATACGCACTCACACGAACAGCCTCCCTGGTTCCTTACGCACAAGTAACTAACCACTTCTGTGGGTTGCGCGCTTCCGCCACCTCAAGTCAGGTTTTTCTGCAAAAACAATAAATCAATAAAAACCTAAGGGGAAACCCGGCCACCGGGTCAAAAGCCCTCCCTCCCAAGGATCGTACTACGAAAAAACAAGATAAAGACGCAAACAGGATAACTCCGACAACGTAATCGATCCGGGTAACCTTCCCGCCACGTTTCAATATCACCTTCCTAATACCCAACAAAGTCCAAAAGGGCTGCAGCCACTGCCACGATTTTACTCCCACAAAGCAAAAACAAAAGTCCGTTGCAACTCACTCCTACTGCCCTCCCCGCTCGACGAACAACTATCGATGATCTGAGCACCTAACTTCCTCCCTCCCCCTTGATTCCGGCGCATCGCGGCGCCCCCGGGGTCGGTGGTATATGCTATCATCCGGGGACAGCTGTATTGTCAAACACATCAAGCATGATAAGCCTTCTTGCATACAACTCTTACTCCGACTCTCAGAAATTCAAACTTCAGCCTGCTTAAACACACTCAGAAAAAACAAAGTTCCAATTCTCAACCACCATACAGCACGCGTCGATATGGCTGCTCTCCCTCACTGCGGTCCATCATGTCGTTGTGTACGTGAGGTGGAAAAGGGGAGGGGAGGACACTGTTGTACTGTAGGTGACATTTTCGTTGTTGCTGCAGGTCGGTGTGGACCCATGTACCAGACGTATCCACCTTACTGAGGGATTCGCAGTAGCAAGGCGTCTCCACACTCTGTATCAGTGTTTGTCTCGTAGAAGGGGAGAAGCCCCATGATGAGAATCACTGTGTAGTCTTGTAGGAGGAAAGGAAGCCTCAGCAATGATATGTTCTCGATGCAGTATATAGGCAGGCGTGTTTTCCGCGAGCGTTATATGAAGGAGGTATTGTGCGACAACCTCCCTCGCTCTTTGCTGCGAGTGGTACGCCACACACAATACCTGGTGCTACCGATGCCGGAATCGGGGCGGGGAGGCAGGGGTGCGCACCGTTTTTGTGCTGGTGCTGGATTCGGGGTTGGAGTTGGGGCTGGGGCGGGGGCAGGGGCGGGTGTTGGGAACAAGTGCGGGGTCGTGTGGCGGTGCGAGTGCACCGTTTCATGGGCGTTGAACAAGGGCGTGGTCGAGCGGCGGTGCGGGTAGCCTGTGTCATGGACATTGACGTTGGCGACGCAGCACGGCAAGGCCTACAGCGCAGGTGTGCGGTCATGTAGAGATTGTTCCAATTACAGTACGCCGGACTCCTTAGCAGGGCGTCTCTCTGCACTGATCCTTCAGTACTCTGTTCCGTCGGTGACTCACCGCCTGTCGGGAATCCTGTCCCCGTGCGACACACGTATATTTTTGTGCCTTGTCTCTGCAAGGTGCGGTTCTTCCTCATCGACGTAGCAAAGCAACCCCTGAGCAAGGCACGGGGATCCAGTGAATTGATTCCCAATGTGGCACAACGACTGATGAGGCCATTACCAACAAGGGCCATATGGAGACGCGAAATGCCCCCCTTCACTTGGAGAAAGTGCGAATCACCCACGCCGCTTGGTATCCGAGGGGTGAAACGTTCAAGCGTCCCAATGATGGACCCGGTGAACACGAAGCTCTACAGTAGAGTTTGTTGTTGTTGTTGTTTCTCACATTAGCTCTATAGTCCACAAAAACGGGGAGCTCGTGGTCGGAAAAACCCGGCACACACGACGCCGCGGGAAAACAAAACAAAAATAGGGTACAAACCACTCGGAAGAGATACAAAATGATAGAAAGAAAATAACAGCTACCACACCGGTCGAGAAAAGAGCCCTATAAGACCGATCAAAATTGTGCGACCTTGACACAATGAAGGACTGGGAGATAACCCTAGAGGAGTGTGTACAAGAATGAGGGACGAACGACCTTAACTATGTTGACGCTGGTATGCCTGGCTGGCAATGAATGGTGATGTCTGTTGGTTTGGGGGTGAACAGTTGCCGCAGACGTTCCGTTGCATATGCTGTTGTTGCGCAAGTCGATTTACATGGGCACATTCGCGTGTTGATGTGGACGACGTAGCGAAAGTAACAGCAGCAAATGTATGCGTTTTCGTCGCAAGTGGCGTGACTCCTCTTGGCCGTTTCGCTTTGTATGTTCATCTTGGTTTGGGGTAGCGTGTGGCCACAGAGCATCCTGTTGTTGCCTTTGTCTTTGCGGCAATTGGCCATTTGCCTTTGGAGATAGAGTACAGATGTGTCGGAGGAGGACATATCCGAGGTCATAGGGGTTTAGAACTGTATTTATACCATAGGCGTAGGACACACGTGCGTGAGTGGGGTTCAGGTGATTCCCTCTCGCAAATTGATCGCCGCTCCTTGTTTCGTGTTACACGCATATTATTGAAAATGGTCTCATGTATGACCACCGACACACACCAGAGATGGAACAAAGAAAAGGACACAACTCGAAAAAAATGCTGTGTCGTACTGGCAACATGCATTCCTTGAACAAGCACGTTTGTTCATCTCACTATAATTCCTGTGTTCCCTGCCCTGCATTGCGTTGCAGCTCTTCTACGAGTGGAAGCAGAAACAGAATCAAGGTTCGGGGGCCAAGGAGGAGGACCTGCCTTACACGGGTGACTACAAGGCCGACGGGGATCGTCGGGTGCAGCTGCTCATGTCGCAGAAGGACCAGTCCGTCGGCCAGACGTACATCGAACAAGCGTCGGCAGCGAGGCCCACCCTACCGCTGCCAGCGGCCGCCAAATTTGCGGCGGCCGCCCTTGGTACTCAGTTCGACGTCCCTTCCTCCTGCACGGGCGGACGTTTCCCGCGGGCCCCCCATCTTCGCGACGTAAGTATTGCGAGGAATCCTTGTGCATTCGTTCCTTCTCCACCCCGCCCACCCCTCCCTTCCCCATGCACAAACTCGACAATTGCGTCCACGCCCTCACTCATGGACCTTTCAGGAGAACAATTTACGGCTGTTTTCGGAGCAGTCCCTGGCGCCCCCATACTTCCGAGGAAACCCGTGCATCGTGCCGCATGAGGATGCGCCCTACCACGGGAAGGCTGGACGACAACAACGACTAGGGCGACCCATTCATCAGGTGTGGTACTATGAAATCGTGCTAGCACGGATCCAAATAAAAGGGGAGGGGGGAGGGGGGAGGGCTGGCATGTCTTTTGCTAGATAGGGCGGGGTGATGAGCCGCGGGGTAGCCGACTCAATACCTTGCAGTAGTCTATGTCTGCGATGCTTTTGTGGCGGGTACAGTCAATCATATTGAATTTTTGAGCCATCAGAGTCATCCAATAACATGTGCTCCTGTAGCGAACGGCCGTCGGCGTACGCATTCAGCAGTACCGTAGGTGACATAAAATACCACCCCCCCTGGACCAATGTCAAATCTCGGTTGCTCCACACAACAATAAGCGGCGGTGCTGATATTGGTGGTGTGGGAACCATCCCGTCGAGAGCTTTCCGACATCGTCTCGCCGGGTTTACGTATCCTCTTCGTCGTGGAGTACTCGGGTTTTAATTATTTGTACAGGGGGTGTGGTATCTTGTGTCGCCTACGGTGTACACGTCATACATATGCATACGTTCCCCCACCGATTTGGGTTTTCGATGGTTTCTCTTCACAGAGTGACGCAACAGCAATTGGGCAATTGCAAAGCTATTCCCCGCGAGCTGTGTGTATGCAACGTCTTGTGTGGCAGGCGATGGAGGAAACGGGGCCATAGGGCCCACGGAAGCTGAGGTGGAGAGAGTTGGCAAGATGCATGCATGCAAAAAATAACCCCCGCGGCCAATAAAAGAAGACCTCTTTTCCCCGTGGCACTGGTTTGTTTCCAGGTGACCCCTCCCCACACACCAAAGCAGCAGCAACAACAAAGGTATCCACCACGAGCTGTGTCAATGCCCCATCTTGTTTGGTATTGATACAGACAACAATGATGTCGGACGTTCAGAAATCGGGAGCGCGAGAGTCTGGGACAGCCTGAAAGAAACACGCTCGGATCAGTTTAGTACGTAGCTATTTCGCCCCCGGTGCAGGTAAGTTGGTTTTACGACGACCCGTCCCCACACACCGAATCAACAGCAAGGACAACGGCATCTGCCACGAGCTGTGTATATGGCTCTCTTCGCCCGCCGGAGCTGCCTTGCCCCTCCCAGCGGCGTTGCGTTTAGAAGTGCTTCCCCTGCTGTTCCAACTGCGAGACTGCGTGTGTCTGTGGGAGATCTACGTTTGCTTTGTTTGGCTTGCATTTCCTTTACAACGCCCCGGGGATCGGGGTGGGTATCTCCTACAAATGCTTGAGAAACACGGTCATCTTCTATCGGAGCACGACCTAACCGGTGTGGTGAAGAGCGCCCTATTTTTCTTCTTCTTCTCAAGCCAGCAGATTGTGAATCCATCCTCTATTGACCTGGTTCTAGATGAAAAGGAGCTACATTTGGCGGTCGCTTAAAGAAGCTTGGGCCCCCGGTAGATAGAGGTCTCCTGGACGGAGGGAAAAGAACTGTCGCGCTTCGCGCTCCGCGGCTCATTACGACAACCCGCTGTAACACCCCGCGGTTTGAAGCAAGAATGTTTTCGTTGGGGACCATTCCACATCGATTGGTATACCTTGCGCGTGTTCTATCCTGCCCCGCTGGAGTAGGGTAGGTGGCGGTTGTATGCAGTCCAACTCTACTTCGCGAGCACTGCGACAACGCTGGGTTGTTTTTTTTATACTTCCGACCCCCATTCTTTAGAGTGACCTTTGCCAGTGTGGTGCCTGCCAATAGAAGGAATTTATTGTGCTTATCTATACTGATTATCGTTCCAACCACTTTTCGTGTCATGCTGACCAAAGATAATTTGTTCTTGGTAAGTTATTACAATAGAAATAGTTTCCCGACCTAAGAGGAGGGTTCGGGGGTCCCCAAAAATCTCGATCACCCCCGCGCGGGGCCGACCATTGCTTAGACGCCTATGGAAAACCAGCGGATAATAAATCTACTTCTATATCCCCGCTCTTCGTCGTGTTTCCTGTTGGCAGATGGACGTACCCATGCAGGTTGAGCCCACGGCTTCTACGTTCTTGCCACCGGCACCACCAGTCCCGGCTGAGGCAGCCGCGCAACCAGTACTACGCCGCCGACCCCACCTGCCCCGCCGTGTGAGCATTCCCCTTTTTTGTTCATCTTTGCAACTCCCCGCTACCCCCACCTCCCCGCCGAGCGTTGAGCTTACCGTGCATATACATGTTGATAGCGGGCAATCTCGACCGACCCGCCCCGTGAACGTAGTCACTTCAAGTGTAGATGTTTCTGGAGACTTGCTGGAAACCTAGTTTTTTCATGCAACCTAGGCAAATCAAAGTCCCTTGTCGTGTGGTGATGAGTCGTGTACCTGGTGACTACGTCCTAAGCATGACTTGTTTGCGCCACCTTGGAATCTTTGATCTTCGACGCAAACCCGCTCAGGGTAAGACGAAGTGAAATTTTATTCCCCGAGGTTTACTACCCCCCCACCTGATATTGTGGTACACGCAGATAGGCAGGGTTTCGCGCATCCTTAAAACGGTTACCGCACGCAAGAGAGACAGCGTGCACGCACAGAGAGATATATATATACATAGCGAGAGAGATGTACGGTTGTACCACTATTTCATTACGTTCATGTACACACACTATGTACGAAATGTCGTTCACCACTGCTTGATACTTTGCCGTTGATTGCCGGGTTGTACTTTCCAGCAACAGTGCAACACATTGTACTTTTGGGTCGACACCACGAGCGCTGTGGGACCCCCCCCTCCTCAAAGGGACCCTTTTCTTCGTACGTTAAAGCAGTCCGTCGTACGCTGCGTTACAGAACAGGAGCATAGACGGGGGCGGGTAACCCTCACCCCCCCCCCCCGCGAGGGGCCGCGGCGCTAGCTTGTGTATTAAAAGGTTAAACCCGGACCTAAGCATGAAGTTATTCTGTCGGTGAAATATGTTCCCCTGCACTTCGTGCCCGAACACACGTCTATTATCTGCAGCGGGCCCGGAATTGGACCAGTATGATGCCTGCATCGACGCCATGGGCGCGAATCGCAATCCCACCATAGGCACGCTCATCAAACTCGAGGATGCACGCGAGCGTATGAAGGCCTCGAGACTGCGTGATCTTGGTCGTGTCTCCCTGGCTGTCACCTACACCCACGAAGGGTGCTCCGGGGTAACGTCAACAAGGTACGCTTACCGTAGTTACCTCTGTCGTTGACCCGCAGGGGGGATCGGGTGCTACTATAAAATGCACAGAGCCCGGGGCTGGGTTAAACACAGCGGTAGAGGGGCCGAAAACTCCCCGGGGCCGTTGTTTCTTTTGGGCCGTGATGCACCTCATGTCGAGCATGAGGTGAGTGTCTGGTGGACATGTGTACCACGAAATGTCGGCAATACAAATGAAGCACAACTAATAAGCGCCGTTTGCCGGGGCTCGTACTCAGTCGATCCTCATAACCACCGTGCGAAGGGCAGTGCTTACGGAATGTCCGTGCGTGTCTTGCCAGCTTTAACCCTCGCCCGCATCACAATAAGACGTGTAGATTGATTGTGAAGCCCCAGTGCGCTCTCGGTAACCGCGACTGTGGATACGTATTACCGAGTGCGGGAAATACGCTTCGTATTAAATTCTCGCCGTTGCCCTGCAACCTCAGGCTCCCCACCCTACACGAGTACTCTGTAGGACGGAAGGGGGGTGGGGGGCACGAGCGGGATTTGTGTGAAGCCCGGTGCAACTTATTGTCTGGTGTGTTGACAATTTTGTTGCAGGCTGCTACTCCCAATGGGGCCTAAACCTCACCGATAGGCCCGTGTTCCAGTACGTTCGTTTTGACAAGTTGGGGGAACAAACATCAAACTTGGGACCTTCTCGTCCACGCTTGCCTTGCACGTTCAAATGTTCTCGGAAACAACCAGGTGGTTGAATGAGCTGAAAGTCTACCGCGAACGCAACCTTCCTGACGCTACCGCGCTTACCGAAGCACGACGTACCCCGAAGATGGCATGAACCCCTTCGGGGGTTCGTGATTTTCCTTGTGCGAGTTGGTTGCTTTTCCTTTTCAACTGGTTAGGGTGGTGCGTTGAATGAACTTCCTTGTTTTTCGCTTGGCTGCGTCGGTTTATGTTTCATTCCAATTGGCAACGTGCATGTTGCTTTCATGTCTCGAGGTGGTCTTGTATTGTCGGCCACCGTTTTCCTACTGGTTGAAACTGTTTGACTTTTTATTTTACGTGCTTCTTTTCTTGCTGCCTCCGGCCCCGTTAAAAGGTGAATGTTTGCCACACAGGATCGGTAACCCAGGTTGACCTAGACTCCGGATGCCGCCCTTAAAAAGGGGGATCTCCAGTAACGCACATACCATCTCATGATCATACGCGAGAGGTGTTTATTTATTGACCACCCAAGGAATGTTAAGTATTCTGCAAGGGAAGCTGTTGCAGTCTTTCGGTTTGGGGTTAATGTGTTGAGAAGGTGTTCGATTTTTACCTTTGATGTTGGGTGCATGGTCAGGCTGTGTGCATTGGTTTTATGGTTTGGGTGCTCGACTAATATTCTA
>FN649728.1:5466223-5496693 GCA_000310025.1 Ectocarpus siliculosus | reverse complement strand
ATGTGTTAGGAAGGCAGCATATTGACGTTGGTGTTGTGGGCATGAAGGCACTGTCCATTGGTTTCATATTTTGCGTGCAGGAAAAATCTACGTCTACGTGGGTAGCCCTATGTCGTTGATCATCATGAATGATTGTTTGTGTGCTTGGTGGATACATGTTACAAGGTGTGTGTTGCTGGCGTTTTTTTCTTGGACAGCACAGATGACCCAAGAAGTGTCCCTCGATGTCGTTGCTGCCGTTCGGTGTACATTGCGGGTTTTCAATGTGTGGGGGGGGGGGGCACAAGTGACTCAAAGCGGATTCCATGCTTGGAGACGTGCCGATGGCACTTGAGCTCCACAGGGCCAACACCACACGGGAAACGTACATATATATATGTATGTTGGGCGTGAAAACACGGGGTCATCGGTGAGATTTCCTTTGTTGAGTGAAGGAAAACAATGCAGTTCAAGAAAGAAAATGGTGACGGTATTGGCTGCACCGACAACCCAAACGAAAAGCTTGTCCGGGAGTTTGTAGCATACTATTTTTGAGTGTGTCAGGTGCGTATGTTTCGCTCGTGCTCACTGAAAATACACCCAAGGCTGATCAAAACACGGGTCAAAGGTGAAAGGAGATGTTTGTTTGAGAACTTGACGGGGTGGGGGGCAGAGGATTCGTATTTTGCTGACTGTAAATTAATGGAGTAGTCTACTAGTGGCATTTGTGCTTTGAAAGTGGAGGGGACATGTAGAGCTTGGCATTTCTTCGTCTTTCTTTTGAGACTCGGGGAAGTAAAGGGTACACCAAGTTTGAAAAGGCGGGGAGGGGGAAGAGCTTACATAATTTCCCCTGGGTTTCTCGAGAGTGACCAAGGCTGGGCGGGGGATGTTCAGCGTCAGGTGCTACTTGGTACATACGTGTATTTAGCCCTTCTGTATGATTGCTAGCGCATGTTGTTTTCTAGTCACCAAGAGGTCTTTCTGGTGGCCATCTTGTCATCATAATGGGTGTATTCCTAGCTTTTGTTCCAGTGCCTTCGTCACACAGGTAGATTTCTGGCCATGGACAAGCCTTTTGTTGGTTGCAGATAACAACAAAAGGCGTGGCGATCTAATTTTAGGTGGTTCCACCTGGTTCTAACCATGGCTTCGATGATCACGATCGGAACTTCGTTTTGGGTGGGAAGGTTGATAACTATGTTGACCTTCTTGCCACGCCCAAGTGACCGTATCGGTCGGTGTCTGAGGCGTTTCTGACTTTTTATACTTTCTCTTTGGTGGCGGCGCCGAAAATTCAAGTGGCTCCAAACAACACTTGGAATCGATTTCGTGATCTTTTGGCAGAGTGGAGACGAGAGAAGCAAGCGAGGGAGAACCACAAAGATATTCAGAACCGTGGAAACAACAAAAACAAAAAGTCATCAGATTTTTCGCGTTACCATTTTGGCTTGGGGGCAATGTGGAGATAATTCAAGGGAAATAACCGTGAGCGCTACATACATCAAGGCAAATATTGTCCGACGAGTAAAAATTGTTTGGTGACATCTATCCCATGAGGTCCAACCAAGCCTCCGTGCACTCGAAGTCTCGGGATCGAGAATCCCTTTTTCGCCACCCTTTTTCCTTTCTTCTCTGGTTTTCGACATGATTTTATTCATCCATGTCGTATTTTTTCTTTACTCCACGGAATTTCCATGGAATACCACGGAGATTCCATGGAGTTCCATGGTATTCCATGGAAACCATGGCAAGCCATGGTAACTCCACAGAATATTCTATGGCAAGTTCCACGGCAAGTTCCGTGGAATTCCACGGAATATTCCGTGGACTCCACCACCACGGAACTCCATGGAGACTCCATGGAGCCCCATAGAGTGCCATGGAATGCTATGGAGTTCCACGGATATCCGTGGAACACCATGGACCTCCGTGAAAATCCATGGAACTCCGTGGAACCCCATGGAACTCCATGGTATTCCATGGAATATTCCATGGAGTTCCATGGAATTGACAAGTAATGTAGGGCACCCGTTGTTGGCACCCTCAATTGAGCTATTTCATGATCATGTCTGCGGGTGCAATTTCCGTCAGTCATTCTCTCCGAAAACACGATCCCGTACAAAATACGGATGCAAGGGGACGAGATGCTCTAGGGCTGACGAAATTCCGAAACCATCGACGGAATGTAAAAAACGATATACTGATATTTTATCTTTTCGCCAGGTTGTTGCTGGGACGAAACTTGGTCTACACGTGAAGTCCTTCCGCCCTCTATCTGTAAGCACCTTCTAACAAACACGCAACTTTTGCCGGTATCATCCGATCAGTACCCTCAACCACCTTGTCAGAGCCTTGTCAGACCCCCCCACCCCCCATGTCCGTCATCACATACGCTACCACGCTATCGCTGCCCTCCATCACCACCATGGCTTCTTATTTCCTCCCAGGCCCATCTTCATTTAAGTCTCCCAACACGTTGCACGTGCGTGTATGCCGACATCGCTAACGCCATCACTTCCAAATCAAAAGATTGTCCCCCAATTGAATCCCCTCGTCGCCCTCTGTTTCCTGTTTTAACTTTGTGATTCTGTGCTTCCTGGCAGTGTCCAGAATCAGCACCACACTTCCAGCTACCCTCTTGGTTGGAGCGTCTGCACGCACTGCTGTTTTTCTCGATAGCGTCTTCCTCGACGACGTCCTCATCCCCTCGCCCCCGCAATTCCCCTCTCCCGAGTACCACCTTCTGCATCCGACGTCCGCATATGCTCCCTTGACAGCTTCAACAACTTCCTTTTGCGTGTGACTTTTCTTTCTCCCCTCTCCGTTCATTCTCTCCCCGGCCTGTGCGGCCCCATCACGGTCCAGTCCAACATACTATTGTAACCTGTGTACGAAGTACAACACAGGCCTATTACAAAGGCTGCTTGGTATAGTTCCCCGACCGCCACTCTTCCAATATTGGTACCCTACCGTTGTCCTCTACACAAAAATGTACTATTGTTTGATGCCATGAAACTTTTGTACGGCTCTGTCCTCCCCTTGCCTCCCACCCTAGAGGATACCCTGCAGACTACGACACTCACAACATATTCACACCCACATGATAACACCGCCCCCCAACACACTATTATACCACGCCCGGTGGTTATATTAGTTATTGATGTCAACATTACCGCGAGAAAACAAAGAAACCACTACTCTCAGATGAATTTCTGGTGGACGACATATGAAAGCAAATCCCGACACAGCAGTGACACGCTCCGTGATAACTATTTTCGAAATACATGCCTCCACGGGCGGGTGGTGTATGTACGGTAGGCGGGTGGGAACACGCCATTTCCGTTTGCCGAATATTTTTCCACGTAAAGCGTGGACGAACCCACTCTGTTGGTCGTGAGCGCCCCGTCTCGTGTTGCCCCGTTTTTCGCCGCCTAACCTACCATAGGTATCTATCTCCTTTCCCCCTTCGTTTGACACAGTAAGTACCGGCTCCGGCTCAGGATATCAAATGTTTTCGGTTCGGCCTCTTTCTTTCTCTGGGAGCCGGGCGGCGAAATATAGAACCACCCACGGTTTTCGCAGCATCCAACAACCCGCTAAAAGTGCTTCTCGGCGCTTTCCGCTAATTTCCCCATTTCGGCCATCCTGAAACATCACAGCAAAAGTGTGTAGACCGTCACAGGCCTAGAATCCACAAATCATGTTCCACGTAGCTCACAACGACACAAAGGCCTGTCCCGGTAGATCATAACACAGAACCTCGTGAACCCCCTACGAACCCCTCCGCATAAGCGTCTCAAGTGCTTCTACACCGCAAGATGAAGGTTCATTTCTGAGCATGAAGCCATTCCGTCCAAGCTAATGCGATATCTGAACCCCAACCAAACCCCCGGCCGCTTGGTAGGGTCTGAAACGTTTGGTGTTTTTATCTTTTGGTGGCTCAAGTACGTCTCAGAAGAAGAAAAAAATACACACACACACAATGCACACTTTGATGGATCCCCTTACAGTCGGTAGGTGGTGTTTCTGTTGGCGACCTTTTCGTCTCTGTATGTGGGGAACCACACGATGACTACGAACACCCACCACCTGCAAGTTACGACGAAGTGGCCCAGTTTAGTGAAAAAAAATCGCGTACTGTAGGGACTCTGTGTTAGGTGGATTTCTCGCAGTCGACCCCAGCGAAGCCCGTGTCCTTGCAATTCACCCACCCGTACTGCAGTTGGCAAGTCTTTTCTGCGGTGGTTTCGCAGCGACCACAAGGAAAGCGATCAAGTGTCCTACGGTTTGGCCTTTTCGCAGGGCAGTTTCCTCCGCCGGCACCCAAACACGTGAGAGCGCCGGGTAGAGAGTCGTCAGTGTGTTTACCGGTAGCCTCCGAACGGGTTGAACCCTCCGTATCCTCCATAGCCTCCGTATCCTCCGTATCCTCCGTATCCTCCGTATCCCCCATACCCCCCATAGCCTCCGTAGCCCCCATTTCCTCCGTAGCCTCCGCCCAACAGGCGGTGCGCGAGCCATGCACGTTGCAAGTTTCCATACGAGTCGTTCGAACTTTCCGGTTCCTGTCGCCGTTGCTGTTGTCGCCGTGCGTCGTCTCGCTGCCGATTAGCCGCCGCGGTTTCCCTCTCCAACGATGCGTTTTGGTCGGCCAGCTCTTTGGCCCTTTTCTCGGCGGCTTCCTTGGCCTTGCGGTCCTCCTCGCGTGCAAGCGCCGTGCGGTTGCGTTCCTGCACCTGCGTGCGCGTACCTGCAACACGTAGATGCAGACAAGGTTGGCATTTGAATACGCTGCACCATAGGGACATAGCAACCGCATGGATCTGTTGTTTAGTCATCAGATCGAGCCCAACACTGATGTGAGGACATTCTATGGCCTCCAAATGTCGTTCTTTTGCGTCGGTGGGCGGCTGTCAGCGAGCCTGTACCGCGAGCTCTGATCTGGTACAGGAACGCATGTCTTACCCTTGACGAGACCTTCGAACTGCTTCGTCGATAGATTCCAGCCCAGTTCATGGAGCAGAGCCTCGTTCACCACGCGATTGACAGTGGCCATTTTCTTGAGATCCTTCTGAAGGGCTTGGAACGTGGATCGGACAAGCTGGTTCCATTGCGTATTGAGGTTGTGTTCGTCGATGCCGGTAGGATCGCCGTCCTCGTTCATCTGGATCGACATTCGATTGGGAGGGTCTGGCTTAGTGGCATAACATCAACGGGGACTGTACTATCGGCACGTTCGCGTCGTTTGTTACATTCTGGCACCGTCTACAATACGCCCGTATTCGCCTCGAAGATATTTGTTCAGACGATCGTCTCCATGTGAATCTTCCCCACGCTAGATATGTTAGACCTACTCGGCAAGCGTGCGGGAAACACCCAAAAAGAACCGGCTTACCGCGTTCCAACCCAGCGCCGTCCCGGAAACGTCCGCTTCGGCTGATGATACCCGCGCTTGCATCTTGGCTGAAAGCTCACGACGCTTCGTGTCTTGGCTGCCAGCCACAACCGCAGCTTTGGGCGACATCTGCTCGACCAGCTCTTCGTGCACGCCCTTCGTGATGCGCGAAGATATCGCCTGCGTATGGCGAATTATGCCAGTGGTTAACCGACGGTGCGCTAGTCGGAGCAAGCCATAGAGTTCAACGGGTTCAAGGACTTGGCCTCCTTCGTACCATCAGATAGATGCGCACATTCGGGTTATACCATTTCACCGCAGTATTGTTATCAATTGCCCGAGGCAGATTGATAACAGCGATTGGGGCCCCTCCCAAAACCACTAAACACCGTAACGAGGTTCGGTCTTAGCTTCTCCGACCATGATAATCGTGGCAGCATCCACTTCTTCTATTGTTTCAGCGTAACCTGCATTGAAGGAGTGGCCGGTACCTGTGTCGCCTGGTCGAACTGCTCGAACGCCTTTTCGCGAGCGTCATTGATGGTACGAGTAACCTCGCGCGTGCTGAATACCAAGACACCTGCACATAGCGTGTGGCCAGAATGGAGCGGAAAGTGTGCTGGGAAGATCAGCACAACAACACATTTCCCAAGCAGCCTCGTTCCATCGCACACAACAAGAGACACGAAGATGTATTCCACCACGCTAGTCACTTCTATGCCTCGAATTACGTTCCTCTGGACCTCTTCTTCTTAGGCACGCCTCCCTCTCTTGCTCTACCGGCCTACACAGAGTACATGTTGAGCTGTAAACTCGTTCTTATGCTAGTACTTCACAGGGCGCCGAAGCAAAGGAACTAAACCGCATTCCACGCTCACCGTTTCTGGCCGAACTAATCATGGCGTCGAAAAGGACGAGCGCCTTTTCCTTCTCCTCCTGAGTGCACCTCATGTCGATGGCTTCGAGCACGCTGCGAATGGTGTTGTCGTTCCCGTGCTCGCAAAGGTCAGAGTCAGGCCGGCGAAGCAATGCGACAACGTGGTACTACATACATGCCATACGACAAATACAGATGTAACCTTGACCACAGGAGCCCTGACAACCACCATGGACTATGTATGCCCCCGTCATCTTGAGGTGTCACAACGATCCGCCAGCGAATCCAATCGCCGGAGCGTCCTGTTTCCTCGAAGAACGATCGCCTCGTCCGGCTGACATGCCCGCTGTTCAGGAGGGCGGGCTCCAGAAGATGATACAAAAGACACGCCGTCCTCCCATCTGCTGCAACCTCAAGTCTGGCAAGCCGGCGAGGTTTCTTTTGTGTTCACGATAGGAGCTTCTACACATTTAATACGCACCTGGGAGGGCAGATATCCCCGGTGGAGTTGACTGCCTCGCACAGGCCTCGGACGATGTCATGGAGGCGCTGTCCGCCAGCAATGGGCTGGCCAGCGAAGGTGTGCGGGGTCGTGAGGTGTTCTGCGATAGTGTCCCTCAGCTCATCGAGCGAGGTCGTGAACCCTGGAGATACCTCAGACAGAGGCACCGCTTCGTCTGCCGGAGATACAGGGACATCAGGCGGGTCGGTGATTGAGTCACAGAAATGTCCAATAGCCTGGAACAAAAAATGACTATCGCCCAGTTGGCGATGGTTTGCGGGAACTACAACAAACATATGTAAGATTGCCGTTCTACCCTTGCCTTGGCGTGCGCAACGTGCCTTTGCGCCGCAAAACGTCGTGATATTTCTTGTTGTTGTTACATCGTCACCTGCTATGTCCGGGTGGGGGCGGTGCATCGTGTGGACGACCGTGCTTTTGAAGACCGCCCTCAGCCTCTTCCGGATGAGGTTGCGCTCCGTCACGCCTTCAGCATCTTCGTGCGTCAGGCCGCCATCCTCGTCGTCCATGATCAGCGCCTCGATCTCCGCAGCCTTCTGTTTCACGTCGCGCATCACGAGGATGAGGTGGCCGAACATGGGCTCACCTTTGTTCTTGCGCCTCGATACCTTTTCAGCAGCCTTTATCATCACCACCAGCCGTTCCAGGATGGTGCTCTTGTTGGGCAAGCCCAGCCAGTTGAAGATGACGACCTGCAAATATTACAGGAGGAACAAATGAGCGTGTCGTCCTCTTGTACTGTTCCACTGGTGTTCGCATCTACGGGGAATGAGTGTGATTTGTTTGGTTGATACTTGGTCCCAAATGTCGGGTTTAGCCCCTTGATAGCATGCTTCCCTGTGCGTCGTTCTCCCGCAACAGGGCAACCTCCGTCGCCTGTTTGAAAAAAAACAGCATAGTTCATCCTCAATGTGTGTATTAGTCAGAGGTACGTCCTAGATATGATTCATCATCTCTTTTGTTCTTGCCTTCGGCCGTTTACAATTTTTTGGACAAATGTTGGACGCGACAGCCGGGCTCAAAAAGGATGAAGCCCACACAAGAGTTATTCCTCTGCCTCCCGTCTGCTGTACTATGCACATCATGACCTAAGGCCACCTCTTTCCCAACTCTCATGATCTACTGTCACGCACAATGGGCCCTCATGGTGCACCATGGGAGGTTTGGGAACATGATGGTGAGATGTGCCATCATAGTGCTGCTCCATGACAGCAATTCAGCTTTCTCAGGCTCCCTCTTCTCTTGTTCCATTTATCTCTCCTGTATGTTTGTACCATGAAGCGACGAAAACAGTCCATGGCGAATGACGAGGTACCACATTTCGGTTTTTTATTTCATATTGTGTGCAGCCCAACTTTGTTCATATCGCCACATTGGGCAGCGTTCCTAAAGTTGAAACCGCACCCACTGGTACGATTGCGGTGTCCGATGGCTAGCATGATAGCTGTGAGCGGTGCCGACACACCGCAAGTTTTCATAGGGCAAACGACGCCCTGTAGATAGAGTTTGACCTGGTGGAGCAGGTATGGGTTATCTGCTCCACCGGCCTTTAAGACACTGATCCCCCGTTGGTGGGCGTTCCTCTGCACCCACTGGTGGTCCGATTGGGGTGCCCGATGGCTTGAATGATAGCTGTGAGCCGTGCCAACACGGTGCGGTCAAATGTAGGCGCGTTTCAACTATGTGATGGGAGGTATAGCGGGACTCATGACATTTACCCCCTCCCCCCTAGATGCTGCGGAACCCCCTCTGTTGACCACTCTCTGCAGAAATATATTGAATTTGAGTATGCGATAGCTTGCATGAACGGTATGGACCGTGCTAACACGATGCGAACGGTCTGGGGTCAATTGGAGCTGTGTGGACGGAGGTTCGAGACGATTGCTACTTCCTGATATGCTGCGGAATCCGCTTTTTTCCGCATATCTCTGCAGCCACTGGTCTGATTCACCTTCTAAAGTAGCTTTTGAGTTAGCTGTAGCCTACACGATTCAATTGGTTTGAAGTCGATTGGAGCTCTGTGGGCGGAGATCTGCCTTGTGGAGCAATTATGAATTCACTCCACGGGTGGGGCAAATAGCATTGTCGAAGTTGAAATGTTCTCATGGTACCTCATGGTGGTCCATGCAACCCCGTTGCATTTTCTTTCAATACCCAATAATGTTATTTGTTGCAAAACCTGGGAAGGTTACTGGCTGAATTATGTGTCCAAGGTCGAAAATATACGGACTTTGTGTTTCAAACTACAGAGGAAAGCATAATTTGATGATTTTAGGCCGGTTCACATATTTTCATACTTTATACTGCACGTCTCGTGGCAACATAGACCGAATTGAACTCATTCGCTGATGCCCCCCCCCCCCCCCCTCCCCGTCATTACACCATTGCTTCATACCCCCACGAATGAGGACATGCCTTGGCTGTTGATGGTGGCCCTGATTGTGTGTGTTCGGTTTGTGAGGTGGCGTGTGGCTTATTTTTGCCTTCGTGTCTGTGTCGTTGTTAAATATTTGTTTCCTGTCTCGTTTTTCCTTTTCCTCTTCTCTTTGTGCTTTTTTATCTTTCATTCTGTTTTGTCCTTTTCGTAAATTCCCCGGATGACCTGTCTCTCTCTGGCCGGCGATGTTGAAGTCCTGTTCATTTCTGTCCCACATATCGCGTGTGTAGAGGGGAGCCGAGAGGGCCCCAAACTATCGGTGGTTCGTTGATTTTACTTGACTGGCGGACCCTTCGGGTCCATTTGATTTGAGTGTACCTTGGTAAGTTACATAGCCTGTGACCACGGGAATCTCTCGGTAAGTGTTTGATCAGTACGGACAGAAGGAGGTACTGGGTTGAGAGATCGGAACGGTTTTCAGTGTGAAGACAGCAACAACATGCGAATAGACACGGAGTAACGAGGTTCGAGGTTAACAAATCAAGATAAATACCAACTCGAGCTCTGATTGGTTGAAGACAATAGACAGACATGGTCTGGATTTCGAGCAGAGGTCAAGAATGAGTGTTGATTTCCTGCCTTTTCAAGCTTAGGAAACACAATGAAAATCGATGAACTTTGAGTTTAGATTTCCTCGACGAACAGAGCAATGTTGAGTGTTTCGTGGCCGACAGTACATATTGCTACACATATTGTAACACGATGGAAAAAAACGTTGTTCGTCGACCGGTAGTCGGCGAAAACCGGGGCAACCAATACAACAGCCGCATGATCATCTGTAATCGTGAATACCACCCATGGCAGCAGCAAATCTGAACATCGCAATAGCGGGCAGACACGTGACAAAGAAGGACTACTGCTGAAAGAAATGAATGTTTCAGGCTAACCGTGGTAATTGATGGTGAGGGTAGGGAAAACACAATCGAATTCCGAACGCGACAGGTTTTCACACCGATCCTTGTCACGAGTGCTCCCCACCCTCACCTTGGAAACCAGTAGGAACGGTGTTGCTAGGCGCACGTCACGTTCGTCAGACCGATCTCCTTGACCCTCCATGTCTACAAATCCGATCGTGGGTTGCGGCGAGCTTGAGGGAAGGTGAGTGATGTTGCGCGCGCTCCCCCTCTTGAACTCGGACAGAGGCATCAGGATGGGAAAGAGGTCGACTCCCTCCGTGCACGGATACACTTCAGGTGACACACGAAAGACGTTGTCGGAACGTGTCAGCGCATTCATTAGGAAGGACTTTCCCTGCCTTGCGGCGCCGAGAATCGTGACGACGCTCAGTGACTGGTCGTCGGAAACGTTCGAAAGCCGCTCGCATGCTTCCTCGGTTGCCTGAAGCCTCCCGTCAGTGACAGTGACCCATTTTACAGCGGTTTCCATATCGATGCGACCTGCTGAAGAATAAACGGGGTGAGTACAACATGTTCTGGGTCATCTTTCACAGAGCATCGTTTGGCGGTCAAGCTGACCGCTGCGGTTGATGTTGAGCCGGAACGTGGGATTCCACCGACTTCACTCGTCTCAAACGAATAAATCAAGCAGGATGAAGGCAGATGAAGCCTTGGTTGGAATTTTGCCGAGATTTTGACGAATAGACTACGTACACATACAGGTGGATGAAACTTTGATTGAAGTTTACCCAGATTGTTTGTTTCGCAAGCCAGCACCTGTGCCTGTTTGTTTCTTCGACTCCGTGAGAGGGGAGAAGCCATTGATATTCGTCTGTTGTTTGCTGCGCGCTCACGAAATGGACATGCATTGCATCTACTCCATGGTATTTTCGCCGAAAAATGTTTGTGGCAAACATGTTCAGATTCGAGTGCATCAGACCCGACACAACACCCCTGTATAACTCTTCTTCACATGAGACTCTCTTTGGTCTTCACCGACACCGCACCTCACGTCTTGCAGTTACGGGTACAACAGCACCGCAGCAAGAATTGGTCCTATCAACACTGTCCAAGTGTTCGTACATAGCACAGTGTTGGCAAGGCATCTACACAGCAGTACAGGGAGCTTCGGTGAACATGTCTTTCCTCATGACCTCGTGGAGTGACATATGAATATTGCCTGGTGGATGACGGCGAACTACTGTATTAACGAGGAAAAGAGAAGGAGATGGTGAGCACATGGAACACATTGTCATGGGCGTGCTCAGTGAGAGAGGCATGCGAAGACCCCCGACATTATACACACACACACACGTGTTAAGAAAAGAAAACGAAGGCTTCCGCGGATGTGCGATTTGTCGGCAGGACCGACATTTGTCGGCAGGACCGACATCAAGATATCCTTCGACGCACGGTGTGCATCCTCAAGGTTACGGCAACATTTGACACACTACCTATGTATCTCGGGACTCACCCTTTGTTCGATGTGACCAATTGGCGGATGTTTGGTTTTCTTCTGTGGACAAAATACCGTGTTGTGGTGTGTGGGGGCGTGTTCCACCCAGAGGGGTCCACATGCCCGGGGAAACTCGGTGTTTCGACGTTAACATGCGTGATTGTTGATAATGAAAGACGACCATACGTGATTGATTGTTGATAATGAAAAGAAAGTCTGGTACGTACCAAGTCTATCTGGTACGTACCAAGTCTATTCGGAGAGATTGTTGAAAGGCTACCTTGTTGTTATCTACAGTGTCTACTGCAAGAAGAGAACTTTTCTGAGAGTGAAAGGCTACATTATGCATGTGTGTGAGTGTTGACAGCAACTGAACTGTTTTGATTGTTTGATAAATACACCGGCGACGCGACGGTTTTACTGTACGCCCAGTCAAGTCTTTGGGCCATGATCTATGGTTGTTGGCAGCACAGGAGCTAATCCCAGGATTGACGAACCATATCGCATACATCTAGCTGGTGGTGGTGGGAGCAAGCCGAGGTGGGGTTGGGTGCACTGCTAGAGGGGAGGTTGATGTGGTTGTTTGTGCTGGTGTGCTCTTCTGGGAAAAGCAGGAGCGTATGGGCGCGGGCAGGGCTCACATTGTGCGTTCTCTGTGTGTGGGTTCGGTCAAGCGGGCCTGGTCATTAAGGAATGATAAAAACACACACAGAAAGACTACCCACTCGAGATATACCCACAGTCGAACGGGATTGTACGTACCAATGGATTGATTATTCGGAGCGTATGCACGCACATGCATGCATACAGCAGTCTACATGCCTCCGAGTTGAAGACGTGTTATTCCAAGGTCCGGAAGCCTACGCATGGCCGCTCTACCGCGCAGCGACCACCGGTAAACCTTCGCCTTTCAAATAACTTACGACGTGCCATCACCCTGTCTCGGGCTGCCATCATGACCTCGAGGTTTACATCATCATCTAGCTGTTGTCTCTACTGTACTCATGTGTGCAGAAAACAGCGTCCCTCTGTTATTTTTTTTAACAAATCATACATGTTCAAGTCGCAACCCGCAAAAGCTTGGTCCCACTTCCAGCCTACAGGCATCGTCTGTGTCGACCTGCAAAGAAACGTATGCACGCGTGGTGCGATCTGGTACTACAGTACACCCGTGAAGAAGAACCAACTCGTTATTCCTCTTGCGGAACAGCAGCAGCAGCTAAGCAGTAGCTGTTGCCTTGGGTATGTATCGGTAGGAATGATACCAAGGGGCCAGGATCCTCTGTTCAAGCAGGGGCTACTACATTAATAATAAGATCATGCCCCCTTTGTTCTATCCTTACGCGGGGAGTTACATCTCTCCGAACCATTCTCCTCTACAATGTATGTTCCGTCTACACATCTGAATCCTACAACAGACCCCAATGAATGATGCACAATGACAATTGATTACTCCCACAAATCCCTCCGAAACCCACACGTTCGTACGTACGTCTGTGATCGGTGCAACCCATTGAAAGCTGCCTTTTTGCCCTCCAGTCCGTACGCCGCCCGCCTGCAGACCACCGCCAGCGTCAGGCAAGCCGTCAGGTCACTATTCACGGTAAGGACAGAAGACGCTAAACTACTTCAGATAGGGTTTCCCCTCATCCTCCAGCTCGTGACGGGTTGACGTCATAAAATAGATGTGGGTCGATTCTCCATGTTTTGCGGCGGGATATACTGCTGTAGAGTTCAGGTGTAAAAGCGAGCGCTGTATGTACCACAGCGGTCTTTTTGTAGGTGTTTTTCATAGCTTGCTTCACACGCCGGCGGCTATTCGTCGTCTCACTCACAAATGTTAGCGCTTGGGAGCCGATCTGCCCGGGAGGCGGTGGGTAAAATAAGGTACTATCGAATTCGTTCCTATTCCGAACCGGGAGCTGGCGGTAGCCAATCTCAGACGCTTTTATTTCATTGCAGATCAAGGATGGCCTCGTCCAGGGCAGATTGTAATGCTGAGCAGCATGTACATAGTCGACACCGAGGCTTCTGTCGAGGAAAAATAGCCTCGGTCTCCTCCTTCCACCAATACCCACCTTCCTTTGTCGAGATCGACCCGTCTTGGCCCAGTCAAATACCTGACTCCTCGGCCAAATGGTGCAATCTCCCATACTACCCGTAGTAACAGTTTTCCCAAACGACCCATGGGACTCCCATGGGTCACCCATGGGCCGCCCATGGGCTCTTCATGGGGCCCCTTGTAATGCTGAGCAGCATGTGCATAGTCGACACCGAGGCTTCTGTCGAGGAACAACAGCCTCGGCCTCCTCCGTCCACAAATACCCACCTTTCTTTGTCGAGATCGATCCGTCTTGGCCCGGTCAAATACCTGACTCCTCGGCCAAATGGTGCAATCTCCCATACTACTACCAGTTTTCCCAAACGACCCATGGGACTCCCATGGGTCACCCATGGGCATACCCATGGGCGGCCCATGGGCAGCCCATGAAGTACCCACCGTGGGCACTTCCACCTATCTATGTAGAACTTCGTCACCGGCATATCAACCTAGAATTTAGCCACCGGGTTATCAACTTACAGCAGTACTTAGCCACCAGCGCCACACCTAACACGTTTCGTGTGGGCTTGGGGTTAGGGTTACGGTTAGCGTTAGGGATATAGCTGTTAGAGTGCCCATTCGAAAGCAGATAATCTATTGTTTAGGAGTACACTGATTCGGTTTTGAAGGGCTCTCATTGGCTACCCATGGGCACGCCCATGAGAACGATTAAAATCTCAGCAGTGAGTTGGACGAAAAACTCCGCGCTGATGCAGCAGTCTATGCAGCAGTCTGTCAAGCGACCCTCCACTTAAACCCGCCAGCCTTCGTCGCCAGCCTGCGTCGGGATGGTGCATGCTCCTGCGTCGAAAAAAGCACAGACAGACTTGCGTGGTGAACTGTTTTCCTGTTCACGCAATCACTACATATCGAGGCTTCGAGTACCAAGTCATGTGGGCGGGTGTCCTGTGCACTGCAGCACCACTGTATTTTGAGCCGCTTCCTCTCTCTCTGCCTCCAGGGGTCGCATTTTTTTGCAAGGTTGCCTTGTGCGCTTCGCTCCACCGATCATCTCAACCAGCTCCGTGCTGCGGGACCTACCCCCGCACGACCTTGGATATCTTTCGTTTTGTGGACCACTCATGATCAATGTCGTCTTTCTGAGTGGTTCTCGCTACAACGTTCAGCACTTGTCTCGAACAACATGAACTTCGTCGCGATGTATGTACGGATACATCTGCTCCATGTGTGCATATAGACTATATGTAGATACTGTACATACGTAGACTTGTACAATGATACGTTTCTGTTGCTCTCTCGTACCGTGTATCATAACCATGTGTCGATGGCGAAAAGATGGTGACGATAGGAACGCCGACAGAGGAAGCTCTGCTTGGCGAACTTCGCTGCAACAGGTCAAATGCGGTGGCGTTTGAGGAGCTACTCAAGGGTAAGCCCTTCCTCTAGAACCTGTGAAGAAGTCTCGTTGATCTGGATTCTCAGTCACTTGCACTAGCCTCTTGGTTTCCTTGCTCACCAACCAACGCTGGCTTCCATGATTGTTCAGTGACCAGCTCCGGCGGCATGATCGAGACATGAACTATGTAGCGAAACGCGCCTACTCGATAGCGAAAACAAACAGATGCCAAGCAGGCTGTGTCGGTGATCCACGTACAGAAACTCAGTGCTACTCAAGGCAATTGCTGCTTGCGGCAGAAACAGACTCGTTGGGGTTGTATGCAAGACGTGAGCAATAAACCGACACTTTCCAAGACTCCAATTTCCGTTCTGCGTTTAAAAGAGGGAGTCGTCCTCGACGGGCAGCGGGAGATGGGGCGATGGCAGCTTGTGTGCGGATACCTCCACATGCTATCCCCCCCCCACACTGTTTGGCCTCTTTGGTTTGCTCCTCAGACATTCAAGGAGGTATTGGGAGGTATTGGGAGAACTGGATACTCTTCTTCACAGTGTTCACGTGTTTTACGGGTGCGATGCGTTCGTGAAGTGTGGACACTTGTTGTTCGTGGATCTGCCCCGTTTTGTTGGGTGGCTGGGTTCGAACCCGGTTTGTCCTCCACCCTCATCAGGCATGTGTATATACATCTTTTCGTCGATGCCAATGCGAAGGCAATCGTCCACAACAGGCACTGGAGATGAATCATTTAATGGTCGCATCCACATGCAGTAAATTCACATTTTCAAAGTCTACGTACATGAAATGAATATGGCAGCGAAAACGTGGAGCAAAGTGATTGCATGGCTAGGGCCAAGCGGATGGATGGAAATTCATCTCTATGGCATTCCGAACGTACGCCGTTTTGTCCCTATTTCATCTTGTAGATATCCAGTACAGAATCAGACCGGCAGGAAGAAAATCGAGGTCGGCACATCTGTGGTCGGTGTTCTACGTATTGCACGTATTTCGTCGCCTTTAAAGTTTGAAAGCGTGTACCACCGACACAACAACAGCAATTTGGCCTGATTGCGTGGGTGGGAGAGGCGCAGTATCATCATCAGAAACCAAAATGTTTACCATGCCCGCAGGATGGGGTTGTGCCGCTATGTTCGTACTTGTACACGACGAAGCCCCGACAGCAATGCGCCAAAGTATGCCAACATGGATACGGATTAATGAAATTCCCCTCACTCTGAGAGGCGGCAGTTGGTGAAGCAGCAATGCGAAGAGGAAAGTTTTGTTGCCTTCACACACCTCGTGTTCGCTCAATAACGCAACTTTACCGTAGAGCAACAGAGGTCACCAAAGCTACGACAAATGGAGTGTATATGAGCTTGCAGGCAAAGTCAACGACGGCAAAGTCGGTGGCAGATAACGTGAAACGTGCATACGTTAACGTGCTTGCGACGCGTCGTGTGCGGTGGACTGCCTCGATCTACAGCATTCGTGAGGGTGAATCGTCCTTATCCCACGACGAACCCCCAATCTGACTCCTTGCTAGCAGCGGTGGAGCATTGCACAAGAACCCTCAACCGTGCGGTGGTGGACGGCGATACTGACCGCAAGGTCAGGGATGAGGCAGACCAAATGGTGACCCAGCTGGCCGAACGAATGAAATCTTCCATGCTAGAGTGTGAAAGGGCTGGGGCGGAAGCTAAGCAAGCCCACGAGACCGTCACGAGCTTGGAAGGGCAAGCCGACTTTGACGCACAACAGGCTTGGAAAGAAACTATCAGGCGCACGCAAGAATTAAATGCCAGCGCCGAAGCGCAGATCATGGGCGAGGCACAAAAAGAGCTCGCACGTGCCGTGGAGGGGGCAGGAAAGCACGATATCGAGGCGGCAGAGAAGGCAGCTCGAAATGTGGGAGAGCTCGTGAAGGAAGCCGAATCGCGCAAAGTAGAAGCCCAGACGTACCTCGAGCAAGCAACCTTCTGTGCCCAAGCCCCTCATGCGGTGGTGATGCCGGGAAGTCCCACCGCCAAAAATTGGGTCATTGCTGACCAAAAGTGCGGCGTGCTTCGCGTAAAGCACGAAGCCTGTCAATTGTTGAATACGGTTCCCGCCGGCCAGCCGCTGAACATCGTCACGATTCTGGGAGCCGCCAGACGCGGCAAGTCGTTCCTGATGAACGCGCTAACGGGACACGACGACCTGTTTCCTGTGTCGCCGAATGTGGCGCCGTGCACAGCGGGGGCTGACATCTCGCCTTTCCTCGCGTCTCTTTCTGACTTCGAGCGAGCTGGCGGGAGTCAAACGAGCCACATACCACCTGTTACCCCCAAACCAACGATCGCGTTCGTGGACATGGAAGGCCAGGGTGACAAGTCCAATGAACATGGCGTGCGCCTTGCAACGACCTTCTTGGTGGTGTCAAAGGTGAGCAATGACCTAAAGTCAGCGCCGCTGGATCGGAGTCATAGCTTTACTCGAACGAAGCCCTTCAGCGCCCGTCACATCGCCAGAATATCGCGCAGATGGTCACCTGCGCCCGGTGTAGAAATACATATCATCGTTTCGATCGTGGCCTTCTCGTGTACTGTACACGCCAACGGGGTACTGCGGTGGCCTTCCACCCTTCAGCCGCTGGGCTCAAGTTACAGCGAGCCATCGGCGCGGTGTGCGCATTGTATTCGGGTGGCCTGGCGCCCCTGTAGCATGTGTGGTGCTCAAGCACGGATGACGAAACCATGAGAGCATGATGTTAGCCGAGGGTGTGACAGTCTGTCCGGGCGAAATATTCTTCAAGTCTTGAGAGAATAACGAGTATTGACACACAGGGAACACGCTGCACCAGACGTGCTTCGCTGTTGTTCGGCAAGGCATGTCGGACCAATGGAAATCCATCAGTGAAGTAGTTGAATCGCCTTTCCCTGCAAAACGACGCCCGATCACGCGAACCACTGCAGGTAGTAATCTACAACTGGATGTTCTTGCCCAACAAGACTACGATGCTGCAGGATCTGCTGGTCATGGTCAAAGCCGCCGAAAAGGTGGTGAATGGAGAGGGCAAACGGGAACACGCCTTCGGCCACCTCATCATCCTCCTGCGTGACGTGACCGGCAGGGCCGCAGAAACCGAGGCTTTCGTCATGGGAATCGAGGACACGGAAGACCTTAGTTTCGAAGCCGCCAAGGACGGGGCCGAGAGAAACCTGATCCGCACCACGCTGAAGAAAGCGTTCGAGAGCATCACTTTCCATACGATGCCCAGCCCTCATGCTAACATCGAACGTGAGTGTCCACGAGCTATTTCGCTCTGTGCGTTCTCCGCACTCATTGTGATCGAGCGAGTACTCACAGTAGTGTCGCGTGGAGTGGAGTTTGCGGGGCACGAATTGGAGAGAGCACAGCCTTTGACACTCGTCTCCACAACGTCGCTTTGTCGCAGGTGGGGCCGTGCCCCTGTCGGCGGTTACGCCCGAGTTCAGCGCTTCTCTCGGCCAGCTGAGGCGCATCATCGCAGGCTATCTGGCGAGCTCCCATACCTTCGCCAAGAAGGAAATAGCGGGCGGACAGCGCATGAATGACATCGTGGGGGGGCTGTGCAAATCCATCAACGAAACCGGGAAAATATGTCCTCCCAGGTTTGAAGTACGCCACTGTGTTCTCGAGAGGGCAGCCTCCGTGGCACGTTCATGGTTCGTGTCTTGTTTGGTCCGTCACTGTGTTGTAGAAGACCATACAGCACCTCGCTTGAGGTTTCGTTGTTTTGGGGTCGAACAACGTCCTACCTTGACCTGCATGTTCTGTGTCGTGTCCGCAGTGTGCTCGAGGCAATCGACATTGCGCGGGTTGACCAAGAAGTCCAACGCGCCCTCGTGGAGTTCGACAAGATGCTTGGATCAACGTTTGGTGAGGTTTAGTGCATCTCTCTCCCCGTTCCTTTTCTTGGCGTGCCATTGCTAGTCTCGCAAATCTTACCCTATTCGCTTAACTTTGGCATCGTGTCACCGCACAGGTGGCCACTTCGCTCTTAGTACTCTGGAGACAAACACCGCACTTGATGAAGCTCGCAAGCACGTCCTCCAGCAGTTCAGCGTGGCATCAGAGGTACGAAACTACCGGCTGCCGCCATGGTTCGACGCCGTGTTCGTCGGTAGACGCATGTCAAACCCGTGGAACCCTCTAGAGTACACAAATGTCCGGCACCAATGGCTGTGTTGCATTCGCTTGTTCCGGTTAGCCGCAGATCCGGAAGAATACAAGCAGCCGCAAGGCTACAGTGTATTGGCGGGGGCTGCAACTTCGCGTATCTCTGTCTTCCATACGTGTGTGCTAGCCATTGAACTCGATGACACTTCCAATGGCTTTTTGGCCTGCCGGTTTCTTTCCCTGCAGGGGATTTCAGTCGGCATCGTGGAAGACGCGAAGAAGGAGTTGGAGGACCGGGTTTCCCCCAAAGCTGAGGTTGTATCTCGTAACCAAGAATCGAAGCGGCACGAACTCAAGAGCAGGATGCGAGCAATAGCGTGCGGACATGAGGCGAACGTCGCCGAAAAGGTTGGTATGAGTCCACGGTTGATGGACAAACCTGTTGTTGGATCACGTGAACCCAAGCTGTGAATTTGAACAGTGCATCTATCACTATTTTCAGACACGGCGTCGAGCCGTCGGCAATCCTTTCCTGCGCTCGTTGACTGCAGCTGTCTGGATGTGATGTACGGGGCCGGGTGTGGTACGATATTGAAAGTGGGCCTGATTACCAGTGGTCCCTTCTAGTTAAGGCCGAGATGCTTGGTGTACCAGCTTCTTCGTTGATGATGAGCTGACCAGGTTCATGCGCCACGTTTTCATCTTGCCGCCGCAGGCCAGAGCGTTCAGCCTTCCTTTGGACCAGAATGTTCTCGAGGATCAGTGGAACCAGCTTGTGGCCTCACATTTCGGCGAGCTCGAGCTGGACATCAAAAGTCTCGTCACCGAGAATACGCCTACGGGAGGCGAATTTGTCCGCACGGACCTCCTCAATGAGCTAGGCTGGGCCGATACGAGAAAGGATTTCAATGACCTCGTTAAGGGTGAGGCCGGCTGCCGACGGGTTCGAGCATGCTCCGTTAGGTCGTGAGCGGTGCAGTGGTCGAGGTAGCAGTTTCGCGTCGTCTGAACAACCGTTGTGACAAACTCCCACCGATAACAACGCGTTGACACTCCCTTATGTCCACCAGGTGCGCACCTCAGCCTTCAAGAGCTCAACCGGGCCGCGGCCGCTGGTAAAGATGACCGCGAGGCCAGGGAGAAAGCAGAGCAGAAAACGGCGGAGCTCGCCGAACAGGCCGAAACGTTCAAGAAAGAGGTCCAGGTCGCACTCGACGAAGCCAAGGAAGCCAAAGCGGCGGCGGCCGAAGCTCAAGCCAGCGCGGCTCGGGAGTCCCAGTCCCAATCGAGCGCATTGATGATGATGCTGGCGATGATGGGAGGCGGGGGAGGGTTCGGTGGTGGTGGCATGGGGGGAGGGACCCCCGCGATGGGAGGGGGGTACCCTGGCACGGGAGGAATGGGTGGGGGAAGCCCGTATATGGCCGGGGGGGGGTATGGTGGAGGATCCACTCTAACCTTTTACCCAGGGGGACAGTTCGTCCCCGGTGGCGGAAGATCCCCTGCGGGCGGGGGATATTTCTATCGGCAATAGAATCACCCTTGAGGTGTGTTGCCGCATTGCGCTTTCAAACCAGTAGGCAACATGCGTCTCCCTCTGTGGTTGCCCTTGGTCGAGTGAGCATTTTCCTGTTGATTCAAACGGTGGCCTTCGCGCCGAGAGCGGGCGAAAAGGGGTCAACAAAAAATGGTCGATTTATCTTGGCGTTCCGTGGGAAGCTCTCAAGGCCTCTGGCATGGCTTGCAAATGTGCCCGAAATAACACCCGTGATCCGCTCACAGCGGTGCGTCACTTGCGACATACGAGCGGGCGCACTTAGCATGGATCCCGGTACTCGAGTGCTGTGATATTGACCATGTATTAGGACAAACCAAAAGGAGGGGGCAGTAGTCTCCTTCACAAGGCCATTGCTTCTCTCGGCAAGTAGCACAGGCCTGAACGTCTAGATGCAACCTTGCGGCTCGTCCTAGCAATAATCGGTGTCGTGTATGAACAGTGTGGTGTAGCCCCGCGGAGGGGAGAAGATGAATTCATAGATTCAAAACGTCGCGTTCAGCGAGGTAAACATATAATTACACGAAAAAGACTGGGTGTTAGGTAAAAACTGAAATGGAGTAGCATATGTAGCGGTGAAATTTGGGATTATCGAGGATTGTTTTGTGCGACTAGGGGTATGGATGGATGCGCTTGGATAAGGGATGAAAGCACATGATGTTCGAGTACAGGTTTCTCGCCAAGCTGTGCTCTTCCCTGGTGCATCAGAGGACGATTGCAACGCGCGGGTGCCGTTAGCGAAGGAGTGGACTGATGATCGACAAAACCAGGCGGGCAAATGCAATCATTTGGTTTGCTGTTGAAATTCTGACAAAGATATGTCCTACAGTGCAAGTGCTGTTGGCTTCAGCATCCACTCTGTTGCTGGGGCAGCGTTCGACCCGTGCATCCAGGCCATACATCAACTAGGGACCGTCACTCCCTAATCGCCTTTGTTTCTCGAGACACGGCTCTCGGCCGACGGGCAACATTTGATTGTCCGCAGAGAGAGTGCGCACTGCAGCACTGTAGTGCAATCATCATTCCAAAGAGCAAACGAAGGCGTCGCGACAATGATGGGAATGTCCAAATTCTTGAAGGCGAAAGTGTTTGAGTGGCTAGGCATGGGCAAGTGGTTGGAAGACGTTTTTTGGACCAGCCACATGTCCGTCACCAAGCTGTGTCTCTCGGCGCGCCTATTAAACGTAGTGCCTAGGCTTAGGGGTCATAGAAGGTCTTCCCTTTTGAGGCACGTCCCAATTGAAGGGACGCGTTGAAGTTTCTACAGCAGTGAACAGAAAACCAGCTGGATACTGCATTGAGTCTGTTTGAGCCTCATGAGGTCAATGACGTCAGCCGGCGTCTGCTGTGATCTCGAGCAGGCTTGCAGCCGGGGGTCCCCCGTATCCTCCGCCTTCGAACCCGCGGGCGGAGCTGCCGCGAAACGTGCCAGGTGAGCGAGAGCATCGCCGGGGGCGGCGGTGGTGGCGTTGTCACACGCGCTGGCCGGCCCGAAGCGGGCGACGCCGACGCCGAAGGTGACGCCGCAAGCGGCGGCGGCATCGCGACAGGAATGCGGCATCGCGACAGGAAGCAGCACTGAACATGCGACAGGAGGCGGCGCGGGCGGGCCTAGCTGCCAGCGCGAGCGTGGTTGCGGGGTGGCGGCGTTGCGGCGGAGAATGGCTGTCCCGAAGAGGGAACCGACGAAGGCGATGGACCAAAATTGACCAAGGTGGCCGCGGCGTGGGCGTGGCAGGTGCAGGCGCAGCGTGGATACCAGAAGAACCCCCATCATCCCGCGACCCCTCACGAAAGGCGACGCTAACGGCGACGCGGTCTAAATCAGGGTTGTGTTCATCGTGTTTTTAGGCTTGTTAGTAGAGCATTTCCCCCTGAAACCAAATACGCGCCCGTCCTTGCTGATGACGCACCTGTGTTGCTGATGACGCAAACAATACCTCGGCCAAGAACAGAGAGAAGCGCAAACCGCCTTTGGAAGACGGGGGTAACTCGTTAATAACAAGGGTACGCAAATGCATACAACTCTTGATCGAAATGAGAGTCTGCCCAAGCCTGTCGCCTGCATTTGCATACATCCATGGTGGTCGGTGCTCCCGTCAACTCGTGCAGTCACACATTTCATTGGGATAAGAAGCAACTACGGAGTTCCCCTGATGCGTTCTAAATAGACGATGCTGCATGCACCGCATCCCATTTCCATACAAGTGTTCATAGCAGCTATTGCTCGATGCTTGCGATGCTCCAAACACTCGAGCTACAGCAGGAAGGAAGTAGCTGTCTGTGTGCTTCAGCCGCCATGTCGAAAAAACAGCATGCATGTGGTGACCAAAGGGAAAAGGGCTCGAGTGATATGGAAGGGACCGAAACCAAGTGATGCCTGCAGTACCGTTTCCCCCAAGTCATGATAGAACAAAAGTGCTACCAAGCGACACAGCAGGTCGCCCATGGAGAGTAGACAATATGAATAAAAACGCCTTCTTTTCAAGGTCATACCCATACCATGTCGCCAAAAGGTAATCTGAATCCCGTTGGGCTACACGAAAGAGCGGTTGGTTCCTGCTCGGAACACCGCACCTGCTGTAGTATTTGTACGGGCTTGTACTTTACATACAGGACGAAAATTTAAACCACATGCACCTCACGTTGCTGGTGCCATTTGAATAACGAGGGCCTCTCGTAGTCTACCGCAGCACGTCAGGCCTTGTACCTGCCAGGTTACTTTTCTACGCCGTAGCTTGAGAGTTGAGTGGCGAGAGGGAGATGGCGAGAGCGCCGGAACGGTCGACACGGCTACACACCTTACAGGAATTTTTACGATTTTCCCGAAGAACACGGGACCGTTGAAATTCCAACCAATGAGCAGCAAGATGTGCCTTCGTTTGAAAAGTTGAAGAGGCGCGCGCGCGATACTGCTTTGTAGCAGAAAGAGACCCAGCGCACACAACAAATCAACCTGACGCCGCCCTAGCGCTCTAGTCCTATCGATCTCGACCGCTTGACTCCTGAGCACCAGGTGAACCGTGTGTACTTGCAGAGTATGGAGTTTGATATTACGGGCAGGGGTGTTGTTGTTGTGTTGTTGCATCTGTGACTGGATGGCCAGTTGTTTTTTCGAAAAATGTCGGATTTGCACAGCCTCGCCCACGCCAAAGAACGTTGGCGCTAAAGGGCGCGTTCTGTTGTCCTCAGAAAATGTCGAGCTCACAGGTTGGAGCTGCCTGGCTATGTGATGGGCTACATAGATGTCGCACGGCAGGTATGATACTACTAGGGGCTGCCGTTGTCTCCGGCAGCATCGCATCAATGAAGGGCGCGACGAGCAGGGGATGTTCTTTTGTACGTACAGCAGTACAAGAGAGCGAGGTGCAAGCGCTGAAATTTCTCACTCAACACCTCATAGACTAGCAGCTGTTGAACACGGGGCACACGTTCCCCGGTTGCGCGCTCATGATAGCAGGGCAGCGCCAACCGAGCTTGGTCGGGCCAGCGTGTGCTCTTGAATACAGCAGCAGGCTCATGTTGCTTCACGTTTTCTTTGGCGAAAAGCAAACGACGGTGGCCGCCCGTTTCACGAGGAGCGCGCCGACAGGGGAGAAGAGAAGAGTTTTTTTTTTTTGCTTGCAGCGCCAGAGCATCAAGCTGCTGACAAACCTGCCTGTTGCCTTGTGGTGGGGCAATCGAGGTCGAGGTAGATAGGGTCGCTACGAGGGATGAGAGCCGTGCAGTTGACTACTCCATGCTTCCAGGCAGCCCCTGTTGTGTCACCGTTGTTGTGTTGATGCTCCGTCCCAAACAACGTTTAACGAAGTTGAAATGTGTGGGAAGCTGACACGCGCTCCTCGGTTCGAACTTGGGTCAGAACTTCGGAAAAAGGCAGCCTGCTGCCTCTTCATCACTTACTTCATCACCCCAACTTCTGACTACCCCACCTCTCCGCGCTAGCTAGACACCTTCCCCCTTTGCTATTTCTGTGCAAGGGGTATGCGTGTCGTCGAGGCTGCTGCTGCAACTGCCTGGCTCTGATCGGCCTCGGCAGATTTTCACAACCTGTCAGTCATGCGTGAGCGGTGTGGTGTTGGGGCATCTACGTACTGCTGTACTCTGTTGTTCCTCCGCCTCCCGGCGTTTTTTCCGTTTGATATTTTTAAGGAATAATAAAAACACACTGACTAAAAAATGAAAAAATGCCAGTTGGCCTTCCCCTGGAACACGGAAGCCAATCATTAAATAAAGTAGTTCGCTGCTGCTGCGCACTTGAGAGTGTTCTTCGAAAGCCGCCGTGGTAATCACAACACACCTCACCCGGGTGTTTCGAGACATATTTTGCCTTGCTTCATGAAGGAATCCGAGGAACTCGCACAACTGCTGCAAGCGCCTTGCGTGTCCACTAGAAGAAAACATGTTTTTCCCAGCATTTTCCAGTACACGTTTGTCTTGGGAAGCAAGAGTACTGGTTCCCCTTTGTCTGCTCACGAGGGATAAAAAGCTGCCACCTTGTGGTCCTGGCCTCGCCGCCAACCCCCCCTTGCACCCGTCACCGTGATCGTTTTCGCTGCGATTTCTTCAATCAGTTCATTTCTGTCCAACAGTGGAAATAATTCTCGTTTTCTCAAAGTTTTACGTGATCCGTTCCCCGGACCGTTACTGCTGCTGCTCTTGGCCCTCCTCCCTGCAGTTTTTTTTTTCTCCACACGCCCTCAGACCGACCACCCCTTGTCGTCATCATGTTGGGCAAGGCGACGAGCTTCACCGCTCTGGTGTGCGTGGCCATCGCGCTTCTCGTGGGCACCATGACTCCCGCAGGTGAGACGGCTGCTCATCCGCTACAACAGCAGTAGAGTTGAGTTCGAATAAAAAATGATACCACCAGTAGTGTGTGCACATTTACCAGAAGCGCAGGCCGTCCTTACACTTGAGTTCGGTTGTGGATGGATCTATATCAACCTTACTGAAGTTTCCGTGGCTGTTTTGGTGTTGGTGTTGACTTTCAACAAGGAAAATTACGATACTGTAACCTAGATGTACCTGTAATTCCGGTTTTTCTGAGGTGACGAGGACTGGAGGGCACATGAAAAGATTTTACTTGGCTGTTTAATTTATTTGATTGGCCTCTTTGGTCGTCGGAGTCTGAACTACTATTCATATGTATGTGGTGCGGGGGGAAACAGCTGTACTAAAATACTACTTTCTGTATTGTGACACTCGTTTCCTCGAACACTTGACAGTCTTCGTATCCGTGTCATTCTCCAGGTTGACGACAACCTGCAGCAACGTGGCCGTTATTGCAAACAGCATCGGTTGGACAGTGAGACAGAATTTTGTGCTTGGGCCTCCCCCCCCCAACCCTCCGCCTATATATGTCCACGGCGGCTGTACCTGTGTTTGTTGTGTTGTTTTCTACCTGGTACCAAAATATTGCTGATGGTTGCGATCATGGCTTGTCTAGCGAAACCATGACAGCAACCCGTGGAATACTGTATTCTCCTCACCACCTTCCGATGTCGTCTTGACTTTTGGCACGTCTGGGACTACTCTTGCCTTCTCTACAACAACGACGGTGACGATCACAACAGGAGCCGTGTGCAGCAACGGACTCGAGGGTATCCAGTCGACCAGCCTGGACGCCTGGTGCGTGTAGAGCAGTGTACGGGAGTCCTGCAGTGTTTGTCGTCGGCGATGGCGTCGTCAGTCGTCGCCAAACCCACGGTCGTGTGCCTCACCAAGCGTGCACGGAAAACTCCCCGTGTGGAAGACCCCAGCGCGAGCCGAAAGGCTGATCGGTAGACGAGTGCTGGTAGTACGGGGTGGTGTGCGTATCGTTTGTCGCACGGAGGGTGGGTGGGTGCCGTGCTCAATGTGATGCGAATCGTAGCATCTGCTGGTGCTGCTTGGCCAGTTGCTCTTGTTTCCCTCGCTTCTCTCTATTTTTTTTATTTTAATTGTGTTGGTAAATCCTCTGGAGTCTTGTCTGCCCCAGTGCGTCCTCCCGTGTGCGCATCCCTACGCCTGTAAGTGAATTAACGTTGTATCCAAACTCCCACGCATGCATCGCCTGGCGTGCAAAAAACATCGCGTACGTACGCGAAGCTGTGTGGAGGAATGCGGACTCTGCGGCGGCGTCGGTTGCACCCCGGCCAACACGTCTAGCCTCACGTCGGCCGACTGCTGCGCGACCGAGATCATAGAGTCCGGAACCCTTTGCGAAGTTTCTATGGCTGCGCCGTGCATCATCACGACCGGTAAGCCCTGCTCGAGGCGTGGGTTGCTTGCGGAATCCGCCGCCATGGCCACTTTTTGTTGTGTTCTTTCTTTGGCGGCACATACACATTTGAAGCTGAGTGAGGTTTCCTCGCGCCCTTCTGACGTGTTGGGCGCGGGTTCGAATCTCGTTGCAGTCACACCGACAGGGATAATACCTTACAATACGCCCACACAACGTGGAGAGCGACAACGTCCTGCGTACGCAAGATTCGACTTGACGGTTCCTCTCTTTCTCCACCCCGCCCCCGTCCCCGCTCTTGATGCGCAGCCGCCGCCTCGAACGACTCGGTCTGCGAAAACGGTCAGACAGGGGTACAGGACCCCGACACGGACGTGTGCTGCCCCCTGGTGTGCGGCGACTCCTGCGGCGGCGAGGGCTGCGGGTCCCTCGCCGGGGTGGACGCCACCCAGTGCTGTTCCAACCTCATCATCGAGTCCGGGGCTGTCTGCTCCGACACGGTTTCCGCCCCCTGCGTCGTGGGAGCCGGTAAGTGTTTTCGTTCTTTGCGCGCGTCGGAAGGTGATGAGGAGAAAGAAAGGGGTCCTCATCGAGACGTAAGTATTTGTGCAATGATTTTTCGCTCATGGGAAGGTGATGCACAGGAAGGGGTCCATCCTTCGTGTGTACACTAACCTTGTGGCGTGTTTGGGCAAAAATTCTTCGCGCATGGGAAGGTGATGGGCAGGTCAGAGTCCCATACAAAATTCTTCGTACGAAGTATGTAGACTTGCATCTCGACGTGTCGTGTAGTTCATTTTTTGCGCATGGGAAGGTGATGAGCAGGAAGTAGTCCATGCTATTTTCCAGTTATGTAAATGTACCTAGTGCCGCATGCTGCATATTTGTGCGATGGATTTTGGGATGAGCAAGGCATGTATTCTATCTAGCTGCAGCCAATGTCCAGTTGGTGGTACTGCTGTATTCGCGCTGTGCATTAGACCTGTGCATGTTGTGACTCTGATGTTTTTTTCTGTTTGGCACTTTTTTTTTTTTTTTTTTTCGCAGCCGAAGCGGACAACTCGACTACTTGCAGCAACGGCATCGTCGGAATTGAGGACCCGGTCAACCTTATCTGGTACGTGTGGATGTGTAGTGCGTGCTTTTTTCATGAAGAGCGTCCCCAACCATAGCCAAAACAGATGCGGAACCCAAACAATAACCACAGCGGCGTGTATTTTTTAGGGGGGGAAGGTGACGTTGCTATACCGTAATATTTTCTGAATTGCCCCCCCCCCCCCCCCAATGTGGCCGAAATGGGCACAAAAACGCTGCAGTTATCTCCGGGGACATTTTTTTTTTTTTTATAAAGATCTCCCCCCTACCGTAGAAATCTTCCCGAGGACATATTTTTCTGCTAATAAAAAACGTGTTCCCGGGGGCGTTTTGCGCATAGAAAACGCGTCCCCGGTGGAGGAGTGCATGGAAATCGGTTGGTGTGTTTTGTTGAATGCCGTCGGAACAAGGTCCGACGTTCACGGGCTCCGTCCGCGCGTTTAGCAATAATGTCGCGTGATGGTACAAACATCGTTCTCCGAAATCGGTGCAACCGAACCAGAGTTCTTGTTGTTCGTAGATGGTGTTTAGACCAGACATCGTGGAGCTTCGGAGGTGAGGTACTTGTGTGTGTGAGGGTGGTGTGTGTGTGTGTTTTTATTGTTTGCATCGACGGCGCTAACCGGCTGACCAATGAAAAGACGTCAGTCTTTGCGCGGTTGAAAACACCAAACTCTTGTGGTTGTGTGTGTGTTTTTAGTAGATCTGTCCGGGGAAATTTGTCCCCGGGTGTTTTTTTTTTTGTATGTCCCCCCTACCGTAGAGATAGCCCCGGGGATATCGTTGTGGGCAAGGAAGATAGATGTCCTCCCGGGGACCATTCAGAGGATATTACGGTATGTGCCGCCGACAGCGAGTCGCCGGCTAGATCCACTCCGGCTTGCTCACCACTCCTACCCGTTTGAGACCACCGTGCCCCGCCTGCTCATCTCTCTTTTCAACAAGGCAGGCACACTATCCGGCATCTGCCGTCCACCGGTCCACCCGCCCCACCTCCCAAGAAACAAAGCCCGCTCTTCGCTTCTCCGTTTACCTTTTTTTTTTTTTCTGACGTCTGGCGGCGTCCTCGCCCTCTCGCTCGCTTGCGTGCGCGTTTTCGTCAACGTGGTGAAGCTGTGACGCCGCGTGCGGCTTGTGCGGCGGCGATGGCTGTGGTGACGTCACCGGCCTGACCGGCCTGGACTGCTGCTCCGAGGAGGTACGTACGTGTTGCCAGCGTGAGGCGTCGTTGCTGTGTGCACTCGCGGTGTTTGCAGCTTGACCGCGGGTCCGAGAAAGGGAGGAGAGATAGGGCCGTGAGAAGCTGGAGTAAGGAAGGGGTAGAAGAGAAAAGCGGGCGGGCGGGCGGGCGGGCGGGCACGCTATCATGGGAGGGCGTCGGGGTGTTGATAGTGTTGTGGTGACGACCTAGAGCAGAAACGAAGCAGCAGCCCGTTCGGCGCCAAGAATTTTCTCAAGTATTCGGTTTCCTCTTCTGCGACCACGCGAAATCATCCAGTACAACACCGTCCTTTCCGGTCCCTTATCCGTGTTCTTTCGTGCGCCCATCAATCCATCGCTCCGTCCGTCCACAACGCGCCTGTCGTTTTCGCTCGCGCGAAGATTGCCATTGTCAACGACCTGTGCACCGTCACGAACGCGGCCCCCTGCGTCATGGACCCCCCCGGTAAGCCAAGGGTCCGAGTAAATAGTGCCTGCCCGTAAACGGAGAAGCGGGGGTACGTGCCACAGAGCAGATTCAGCGAAAGAAGAGAAGAGACGTCACAGATGTGTTGGCCGTCTCTCTAGCTCCCTCTGTCTATCTCTTGATCTTCTATCTCTCGATATCTCGATCTGGATCCCTCTCTCTGTCTTGTGTGTGTGCGGTGTTTGCCGAGCTGATTTCTCCCCCAACGGCCCACCCCGAGCCCAACAGCCCCCTCCGCTTTCCCGCACTAAGAATCCCTTGCCGAATTGAGATATGTAGTATAGAAGCCAGCCAGCGTTGACCTACGGCTCGTGCTCTGTGTTCGTTGGTGTCCTCGACGATTTTTCTTCGCCCTGACGGTTTCTGTTTGTGGTCGCTGGTTGTATCCTTGTTTGTTTGCCCTCTATTTTAACCCGTCGTTTGTTTGGCGCGCTCTCTCTCTCGCATCGCAGACTTCGTTGCCTCCACGTGCCCCAACGGCATTGCCGGCGTCCAGGATGGCAGCGTCTGCTGCGCTGAGGAGTGCAACGGTGTCTGCGGAGGCGAAGGCTGCGGCTCTATCGTCGGCACCAACGGAGCCGAAGAGTAAGTGGTGCGCGACAACAGGGTACAATAAGGAGGGGCTCCCCTCCTCACCCACTCCCTGCGGTGTAGTGTCGCAACTTCGGAGCAGATCTCGTTACCGAGACCGCTGCACCATCTCTGTCTGCACGGAACGGTGTCATGTTGCACCCCCCCCCCCCCCCCCCCCC
>FN649728.1:5440760-5466123 GCA_000310025.1 Ectocarpus siliculosus | reverse complement strand
AAAAAAAATAGGGGGGCGCACCCCCACGTAAAAAAAAGGGGGGCCCCCCCCCCCCCCCCCCCCCCCGGGGTGGGGGTGGGAAATTGGGGGAAATTTTTTTTTAAGAGCACCGCCCCCATTTTTTTGTTGCGGGAAAGGGGTTTTTTTTTCCCCCCCCCCCCCCCCCCCCCCCCTTCAAAAAGGGGTGGAAAATTTTTAAAAAGGGGGGGCCCCCCCCCCCCCCCCCCCCCCCCTGCCTGCCTGTCGACTGTCCTCTCCTCTCCCTGGCCGGTGCAACAAACCCGAATACAAACAACAATCAAATGTGAAAACTCAGCTGCTGCTCTTCCACCATCCTGACCACGGGGGTCGACTGCGACGTGGGCGTCGTGGCCCCTTGCATCATGCTCAACGGCACCTACACGGACGCCCCCATGGCCGCCCCGACCTTCCCGCCGGTGGCCGCGCCCGGAACCACCGTGGCCCCGGGAGCCGTCGCCACCACGGAAGCCCCTCTCGCGGGGACCCGGGAGTTCCAGTTCACTCAGGCGCCTACCCAGCTACTTGACGTGAACGGTGGGTCTCTCTTTGTGTGCTACATGCTGGCAGAGTACAGTAGATAGAAGTACCCAGAATTGAACCCAAAAAAATCTATTTTGTGTGTTTTTTGTATTGAGCCGTGTCGTTGATTGGACCGCAGCAAGAAAAAATGAGCGGCAAGCACGTTGTAGTAGTACATGTTGATTTTTTGGCCCGGCATGTGAAGGTGACTGTCTTCGGTTCTTGTTGTGCTCTTGTTTCTGTGCTCTTGTTGTAGAGGCCAGGTCAGACGTGGCACTAAAGGAAAAGCTCTCCCTGAGCTCCACCGCCACCCCTACGACATGCGCGGTTAGGCAGACCCTGTATTCCCGCAGTCAATTAATCATGTGGAATGTTCAATTCTTGTGAACTGAAATCTAGAGCCTTCTTGAGCGTCTCTCTCTGTCCGGCGGTACATCGCCTTTTTTGTTACCTGGGCATCAGTCGGTGTGCCGTTTTCTGGTGTTTCACCCCGTTCCTTGTCCTCACGTCTAGAGCGTTGAGCAAGCAGGCATGCAGGCGGGTACGTGTGTTTATGGACGACCTTGATCTGTGGTTCTTGGCGTCCTATCATAGTATCTAGTATCCATATATCCTGAGCTATATCTCCCTCCCTTCGCGTCCGTCCGTCCGTTCGTCGGTACGATGCTGCCGACGCCAGGTGACGGGCTGGTCAACTCCGCGGACACCGGGATCGTGGGCGACACAAACGGTAAGGTGCACACCGAAAGCATGTTCGCCTGCGTGTAGCCGTGGAGCTCAACTATTCCGTGTTGATGCTGTTACGGGAGGCATGCTCACATCTGTCGCTTCCCTCATCTCACGCGACAAGCTCACCGACTGCGAAGCTTTGTTCGAGCCGACAACCCTGCGTCCTTGCACGTGGCTGACTCGTCCTCACCGCCCTCCCCCCCCCCCCCGTCGTTGGCCTCTCCTCACATTTTAAGCGAAGGGGTGGTCGATTCGATGGATGAGGTGGTGGTCCTTTCCGCTTCCCCCACCGCCGCTCCTACTCCCGCCGCCACCACCGCCGCTCCTACTCCCGCCACCACCACCGCCTCCCCTACCCCGGGCGGGGCCGCGGACGGCACCCGCGACATCGGCGACGTAACCGACGCGCCCACCCCGTCGCCCGTCAGAGAGACGTCGTCGCCGGCGGACACTAACGGTGAGAGTGGAGGAGAGGAGAGGAGAGGAACGCAAGGGAGGAGACAGCTTCTAGGTCGAAGGTCGAAGAACCTCCCTCGCGTTAAACGCTGTCTTTTGTCTTTTTTTGCATAGCCTTTTTGGTGATTTTCTCTTGTCGTTGTTGTCGGCACCCCCCTCATCTTCTCGAGACTCGACAGCAAGACGGGGCTCGAGAGGTGGTGCCTCCCCCGGCACCTACTGACATCCCGGGTATAGTCTCTTGGCTGCCTGTTTGATGTGTGGCCATGGGGTGCTTAGCGCCTTGTTGGTGTTAACAACACGGGAAGCCGCCCGTCCTACACCAACGGTCCCTGCTTTTTTTTTGCTCTTGGTATTTTAGTGTTTGTCGCAGCCGCTTTTTTCTACTCTCTGACCCTCCACGTCGTGGTGACCCCGCTCTTTTGTCTGACCAGGTGATGGAGTCATCGACTCAGCGGACGGCGTCGAGGCGACCCCCGTTCCCTCAGCCACCGACGACGCGGACGCCACGGCCGAGGGCAACGGTGCCGTGTCCATGACCAGGCTCCCCACGGGTGGGTCCGCCTGCGTCGGCGTGGTGGTTGCTGCCATGGCTTTCGGCGGCATGCTCCTCTAAGCCGTGGCGTGTGAAACGTCTACGATTGAACGGGGGGTGGGGGGGGGGGGGGCTGGGGCGTTCTCTCTCTTCTTTCTCTTTGGGCGGGGTTGACGTCGACACCTTTGTCTAAAACGGCGTGAGAGTCGCCCACATGTACGGCGGTGCAAATATGCGGGCTCTCTCCTGCTTTGGGGGGGCGGGGGGGGGATGGCGTCGGTCGGGGGCAGACGGGCCCCTCATGTTGAGACCGCCATGCACCCTGCCCGTTGTTGGTGTTGGTGTCGTTGTTCCAGTCCACGATTACGATTCGCTTTGTTCACGAAAGGGGTTTCATTCGCTTCCCCGTAGGCACTAGATATTGGTGTATGCGTCCTTCCGTTCCCCCTGTCCTTGCGCTGCTGGAAAAAAAAGAAAATTCCCTCATGCTTGTTTCCTGAGCGCGCGAGGTTGTTGGTTTTGCTTTGGGGGAAGGGGAGGGTGCACAGCTGTAAGCGGCACTCGGGGCACAACGCTCTCTGTTTGAATGACGGCCGGGTTTGAACCAATGATACCATCAAGTTTTGTTATTGTTCTGGGGCAGGCTTTGCAGCACGCGGGGAGGGGGGGGGGTGACGGGGCGGAGTGAAAATGAACCGAGCGGGACTTCTGGCGTGCGCTGCTGGAAGGCACGGTTGATCAAGCACTCAGTAGCGTAAGGAGTAGCGTGCGCGGATTTTCTCCTTGTGAGATAACTCCAGTCGGAAACATTCCGACGGTGATTCGTCCGCCCGCATTGCGGCGGAATTTATTCATGATGTATGACAATTGCTCGTGGTTTTGGAGTGAACCAGTTTTTGTACCATGGAAGGTTTCATTTTGAAGCCATGGCGGGGGGGGGGGAGAGTACCGGTTGTTCAGCGTTGATACGAGACAGCATGTCCGTGGTCCTGTTCTCTAGCGTCTAATTTGTTGTAGCCTGTCTCTTGTGGAATTTCACCGCATTTGATCATTTGCTCCGCCGCTCTTGTGGGGCGGTTGGGGCCTGGCGAATGTGGAAGGTCTCATTCCGAGGCTGGTTCCGATTGTAGAGGTGACTTGGTAGGTGCCCTTCCTTGTTGCCAGGAGTATCTGCAATCCCGTATTTATTCTGTGTACAAGTAGACCATTGGGTTTGTAGAGACCATGCCTTCTGTTCGCCTCCCTGAAACGCCACGGGTAAGGCAAGGCTAGTGAGCGAAGGTGTGCAGGAACGTGGATGGCCTTGCGTGCGTAGGCTCAATGTAGGACAAACGAGGCGTAGAAGTTAGAGGTTGTTTTCGTTGTCTTTGGAGCGGATCATCACCAAGGAACTGTTCTGCGTGCCTTTCGCATCGGAGGCACACGCAGGCATTATGAAGATTTGCGATTCCCAGGCACCGGTGCGTTTGACTCCCACACGTTGTTTCCCCGGCCCTATTTGTTGAATTGTTACGTGTGTGTTGTACTTTTTTTGCGAAGCTATGACGTCTTTAAAACAGCCAGTAACGGAACAGTTTTTTTTTCATCTTTCAGCATGACATCATCTGCCCGAGTTCTTACCACTGGAAACCATCACACAGGACCGATGGTGCAGAGGGCAAGTCGTGAAAAATGAAGCTCACGACTGCAATTCGTTGTTGAATGAAGGGTTAACCGGAAGCCCCAACTCAAATAAATCTTACTGCTGCCTAGGGAACCTCTACTACCTACTCGCACAGGCTCCCGACGCGATGGCACGGTAACCTCGCAGAGTTCACTACGTGCAAATAGTTCTGCCTCCCAAGTACAGGCACAAAGCTTTTGACTGGGCTCATTTGGCGCATCGACTAGCGGCACTATTTGAGACCATTTGTGAGCCGCCAACTTTTTTTTTCACTTCACTGCTGTGTCCTGCGTACTCTACCCGCGTGCTGAACGCAGGTCCTACACACGGGCCCGAAGACCCAAACTTGGGGTGGTATGTGGGTTTCGACCCCGAAGAGAGAAGAAAAATATTAGGAGAAAATGAGAGGGGAACGAAACCGATGACGATGGCAAAGGATGCGGGCAGCAAGATCCGACCTGCAAAACCTTTTGTAAAGTCAGACATGATTTGCGCCCTCTACCGTTACGCATGAAGGAAAACAAACTTCGTTCCGTGTATGTAACATGTACCCACGCAGGTACCGAATACTTTGTGTGTGCCAACAACGTTTGGTGCAAAGCCCGAGATTCTTCGTGTGTGTGTAGACTGCAGATGCATGGCACGCCTTTCCGTGGGAAGGACTACAGGCCTAGTTTTATTTTTCGTCTCCACCGTCAAGAATAAATGCACGCTATCCAAAGTGGATGCCTGCATAGATGCCGCGGAACCGTATTCGGCCATGTGTTTGCTGTCGGTCTGCACCCTGCCTACAACATGAAGTTGTACAGCCGCAGCTAGTTGTGGCCGGGCCGGCATGCAGAGTCTGGTCACAAGGCGCATACCAGGCTTCCACAAGCTCTTCTTCTTGCTCTCGTTGCTGCCGATGTGGAACATGTCGTACGACGGCCCCCGTCTGTTGAAAGCTAAGCATGTACCCCACTTGGCGGCTGTGTTCTTACCAGGTCAAGACACCCAACGCCCATCCACTCAGTCCGCAGAATTAGTGTTGGGCCAACACGTTCGTTCCTGATCAGATCAACCACGACGGCCCTCTGGTACTTCTTCTTTCACCTCCAATAGCCCGTCAACTGCAACAAGCTGATAGGACCTGACCCGCTGTCTGTCCACGTCGTGCGCGTCGTCCGCCCCCCATTGCAGCGGAAGCCCACGGCTGCCTCCAGGCCCACATATGGCATACGGCCCACAGCACGCCAAGCTCAATGACTGGCGGGTGTTCACGATTGGTTTGCACGTTGACGTCAACGCCGTACTGCAGGAGCGAGAGCATTGCCCCGCGGCTAGAGGTGTAAATCCATGATCGCCGCACCGCCGCTCCATGTCAGCGCCCGCTTCAATCAGCGCGCTGATGGCGCGTCCTTGATCATGCTCAGCAGCAACGTGGAGGGGAGTGACGCCATCAGGCTTGTCAGCGCCGTTCGGGTCCGCCCCACGCTTAATCAAGGAGAGCTTTTCGACCGTGTCTTGCGCAGTATTCCGAGCAACCCTGATGGCGCAAATATGATGAAGAGCCCCTCACGAGTATGACACGTCGCGAATGTTGACATCGGCATCGGAGGCTAGCAGGGTCTCTACCGCCGAAGTCTTACTTACTGCCCAAAATCAGCGGGGACGACCCCCGCCATTGATTGTCGAGAGCATCCTTGCTCGCATCGCTGAAAAAAGGACGTTATTATTCCATCCTAGGCGGCTGCATGATGGAGCGGGGTTCACCTCGCACGTCCCGACTGCGAACGCTTGCTCCGGCCAGCACCAGATCGATTGCAATGGCTGATGAGCGTGCCCGCCGCAAATGGCGGACGTGAGGGCGTCGAATGAGTTCAAAGGGCCTCGAAAGTTCACGTTGGCTCCGGCAAGTATCATCAACTCCTTGGTGACAGCCATGTCGCCCCGAGATGTCAGTTGTGGCCTTGTAAAGAGCCGATCTACCCGAGATGGCCGACACCACCTTCACATCCAGCCGGGATCATCTGCGAAGCGCGGCAGACAGGACGCCCAGGAAATGGCGGCATCGATCATTTTGTCCGTCGCATCCCGTCGAACCAGCGGTGAAGCTGGCGCCGGCACCGAGCAAAGAGTTGAGAAGGTCCATCCAGCCGACCGCTAGCTGAGTGGGGCATGTTCCAGATGCACCATATGCCATGCCTTAACCCCTGGTCGGGCGTTGCTCCTTGAAGAACCACTGCTGTGGGTCAAACAGCTCGGTCGCTACTGTAAACCTCGCAATGGCTGACGGTTGGGATGGGTAAACACCTCTTGGTTGTTGTTGTGCCGATTGCTCACAGGGCCATCTCGCCGGAGGCTTGAGCTGCCCACTTCTTGTTTCCCGTGGGCTTCCCACGCTTGAAACGCGCTCAAAGGGCGTCAGTAATCCTGATCTTGTCGCCTACCGCAGAAGAGTGGGGTTGTGGGTGGATGGGTAACCTTGCACTTACGTTGTGAAGTTGTGAACTTGAACGGCTGTGTGCGCAAAATATCCAGGCTGCGGGGTGACAGTCCCGACCGACGGCCCCGCAAAATCGGTGAATGGTGAAGTCAACCAGCGCACAGCACCCGGACACCGGACAGCCAAGCGAACCAGAGCAGTGCATCAGTGGAAATTCCTAGTGGTGCTTACGCTCGCGAGAGACTGCACGTGAAGTTTATATATATATCCCTTGCTCCATCGACACTGTTGTCGGTGATAAGCGACGTTCGAGTGATAGACTGTATCATCCAGTTGTGTGACGTTGCTGCTGCTGCCTCGAACGGGAAGAAGGTGAGAGCGTTGAGAGCACTTCGACTGCTGGGGGCGGGTCGTGAGGAATCAAGGAGAGAGTGGAGAACAGGGTCATCGCACCATGGCGGCTCTTTCGTCCACCGCTGCGTCTGCTGACGTCAGCGAAGGTGAGCAGCGGTTGGAAGAGAAAGAAAGGCCTGGGGATGTTGGGCTCCGTGGCTGCGCCCTTGGATCAAGCCGGTCGTTCGGCACTGCTGTGGTTGAAGCATGCAACACACCATGCACTGCTGTAAGCGCCTCATCGACGCGGTGTGGGGTTGCACACGCCCGTTGTCCATTCCTCGTGCACCACACACTGGGGCACTTGCACCAGCACCCGTAGAGGACTTCTGTACCAGAAGAAATTACCATGAGCAACAGAGTATGCAGATGTACATGTAATCGCCGTTTTCGGCTATGATTGGCAGGCATGTCAACACCTCATGTTTTCCCCACGACACCTTGTACATGTACGCAAAACAACGATGCACATGTGCTTACTCTGCCTTGCCTCATCACAGCTTTGTGTGTGTGGTCCTTTTGTGGTGGTGTTTCTCACGCAGCCAAGAGTGGATGTCTCCCCCATAGGACCCTTGCCTGTACATGCCTGCAGCAGTATTAACGGTACCATTTGGTCAGGCTTCTGCAGGATATGCGTATGTACAGTAGGAACATTAACATTGGTGCCTGGAGTGTTCAATATGTTTTCTTGCTGCGTGCCTGCGACGTTGTAGTTGTAGACCATCGGCGGTATGAAAGTCGACCGGCATCAGTCAGTATCTCACGCGACCAATTAGGCAACAACCCTGTGTCTTAGTTTTGCATTTTGTTTCCCCTCGTGCGCATCAGAGAGGGGTAAGGTGGTGGTGAGCCTGCTGGACTATGGCGCGGGAAACGTGAGGAGCGTTAGGAACGCCATCAAGGCTTCGGGGTGAGTCGGTCCGCTCGCCTCCTCTCTCTCTCTATATATATATATATCTATTTCTCTTTCGTTCCCTTAACATTCAAGATGAAAATTCTGTTAAACGGGGTTGCGGAAGAGGAAGCGGCTGCGAATCGATTCTCAAGTACATCCATGATGTTTCGAGGCCGAAAGATCGAAAACGATCTTCCGGCTCATGACTTCCCGACCTTGAATGTCTTATAGACAGACGATTCTTCATGGAGCAAGAGCACGTACGTTAGCACTGAGGTGTTTCGCTGGGGGCGTGGTATCATCGAAGTCCACAGCCGGAATCAAATACTCCGCAAAGCTGGCTCCAAACGTAGTGTCGTTAACTGCCGTCCTCGCCGCAGCGGGCCACAACCCTCTGGTCGGGGAAGGAAGCCACGTAGTGGTATGCGCTGCTGCTGTACAGCGGCGCCTGAGGAGATTGAATCTGTGACGAGGAGCACAGGAGCAAAGTGGAAGATGAATGGGTTGGAACCCCGATGTGATCTTTCATAGTTGTAAACTTGCGGACACGTTTTCTTTTGTTGGAGAAGAGAACGTGTGTGAAGGTAGACGGCCTGGTGTACTGGTGGAGACAAGCCCCAACCGTTGCTCCGGGTTTACAACCACATGGATTGTTTTTTCTTGCCCAACGCTTTTGCAGCTGGTCTAATGTGTGCGCATGCCGTACGTGTCGCTGGATGCTCTTTTCGGTGGTTTTCCACGATCACACGTCAAGACTGGTTGCCCGCACCCCCTTTTGAGGGATCCGGGATGGTGACGCCGTATGGCATGGTGCATAGAAAATTCACATCAAGCGAAGGAGCTTTCGCGGTGCAATTGCAATTGATGCATCGTGATGAGATGCGACGAACGAACGCCGTGTGACATGTGTGGCCTCGGTGACCGTTGCAGGTACACCACCGTCGACGTGCTCACCCCTGAGGACATCGAGAAAGCACAGGTGTGTGGCGCCTGGCAATTGATGTTTGAGCGGACACACGGTTCGTTCCACCGAAAAAAATGTTGTAAAAGTAGGGGTTTTGTTTTGAGGTTCAAGGTTGCCGTCCATGGGCTTCGCTGCCCCTCGGCTCCACACCCCACCGGCCCCAACAGGCTGCTGGAGAGATACTTCGCGTTTGATTTTGGAGCCGATACCTCTTTCCTCTGGTTGGGTGTATGCCCAAGCTAGGATCTGTTTCGACGTGACCATGGGCATGGATCCACTGCTGTGCTCTCCAAGCCCTACGATGTGGCCGTGCATGGTGTTGTATCGTACGTTGGCGTTTCATTGGTACTCACCGTATTAGTGCTTGGTCCGTTGCAGTTGACCCTTGGTCCGTTACAAAGGTGGTCGAATGGTTTGCCCGCAGGGTCATGTGGCCCGCGTTGTGCGTATTACAACGCGATTGTGTGGTGCGCCAGGGTATTGCGATCCCCGCACGTCTTCGTGCTTGGTCCTTTGCGAGGTCGTCTCGCTTCGCGCGAGAGTCGGAACGCACGGCAGGGACGATTCGTAGCAGGATGGCTGGCTGGCTGCCACGGTTGCCATTCCGATATCAACGGCTATCGACGGCTGCGGCAAGAGGTCCGTCCGTGACGGTAGTTTCCTGTTGGGGAGAAATTGTTTCGGTTGCAAACGGAGACAGCTCGGTTGTAAGCGGACAATTGCGGCGGCGGATGATGCCGTGCTGGTGTTGCGTGGGCCTGCTCTTTCAGTGCGATGTTGCCAAAGGAGGACGTGGATGCGTCCGTGCGGTGTTGGTTCAACTTCGCTTCGGGGGAACGACTGCGGTTGCATACTCAGGCACATGCTTCTATGTTATGGCGGAATTTGAATGTCCGGCGAGTGTGTAGCATCACACACGCCAGGATACGCGCATGCATACATGTGCGTGAGGCACAAGGCATGTGAATACGATCGTCGTGTGATTTTTCTGTGGCCATGTATGTGTTCGCGTGGCCGCTTTGTCTCAACGCTTGGACGAAGGTGATCGTGTTCCCCGGTGTGGGATCGTTCGGCAGCGCGATGGAGACCCTCAACGACAAGGGCTTCACGGGGCCCCTGACGGAGTACATCAAGCAGGACCGCGCTTTCTTCGGCATCTGCCTGGGCATGCAGGTGCGATGTTGGTGCTGGCCCACCAACCGCGCTTGCTCTCTTTTCAGTGGTGCAGATTGACTCGATTGGTTTACGGAGCCTGTCGCTATTTCCGTCTGGCGGCAAAGAAACGCCTTTGGAAACGGACTGCAGAGATGATCCCCCCTCTTTTCCCCTCCCCCCCCTAGTGTATTTCCAACCCCGGGTTTCGTGCTGTCTCGATCTTCGAATTAAGTCATCGACTGAAAGCTGCCGGTTGTGTTCCACCATGACGATGCTGTGTATGGTCTTGAACGGCTACTTCGAAGAAGGTGCATCGTGTGTTGTCACGCAGCCGTTGGCGTTCGCTTGTGGGAGATGCTCTACACGGCTGGTCCTCGCCTACCTTCCGGACGAGATGCCCACATGGGCGCGCAACTGGTGCTGCGCGTTCGCTTGTCTTCCCACCCCTCGCCGCCCCCGTCAACGCTTGCTGGTAACGGCTCTTGATGCCGAGTCTACTCCTGGGTGCTTTGGACGTCTTTCTTTGTCGTTTACGTCTTGTTCTTGTTATTGTTGTGGTGATGAATTATCGTTTCGATGGCAGCTGATATCGTGATTCGATTTCTTTGTTGTCGTTCATGTCGTCGTGCCTTGTCATTGTTGTGGTCACCAAGACTCTTTTCGATGGCAGCGACGAGACCCCCGGGCTGAAAGGGCTGGGCGTCATCCCGGGTATGGTCGCGAGCTTCGACCCTGCCAAGGTGTGTCCTTGATATCCGCTTTTCTTGTCCCGTTCCGATTTTGTTTTTAGAAAGTATACGTACAATCACAGTACCTTAGGGTGTGTTTTTGCCTTAAATATGTTATTTTTGGGTGTTTGGAGGACAAGTCAATGAAATATTGCCCGTCCGAGATATGTTCACAGCAGTCGAACGGACTGTGTTGCAGTCTTTACAACGGGCGGGAGAAAAATCGACTGGATATGTACTGGGCCTATCTTGATTCTAGTATTTAGCCTCAAATTATTTTCATTTTTTTTTTGTTTCGTCATGAGTGAAGCATGATATGGAAGCTGAAGAAAGCATCAAGTGGATGATTTCGGGGCGTAGGGGTCTAAGAAGCCCATCCCAACTTGGGTTTGGTTGAAAGAGGAAGTCAGAACCGGAAAAAATAAGAGCCAGTCATACCTGCGTTGGCGTGTGCACATCTTTGGTGGCATCTTGTATCGTGCTGTTGTTTTTGGTGGAAGTTTTTGAGGTATCGGATAGTATAGGTGCTGGATAGAAAACAAAGCTTTTGGGGGGTGGGGTAAACAGTAGCAAACCCGTGGCCGCAAAGGGGGTTGAAAGGTTTCTCACTCTTTCAATTTTCTATTCAGTTCCCATTGCTCATTTGCACATACATATGTTGGGCTTCCGCTGACATGCCAAAGAAAATAACCGACCGGTTTCTCAACACCAAATCATGGCTTCGTGCGTTTTATTTTGTTGTTCTTGTGAACACGAACCCAGACCGCGGTGCCCCACATCGGATGGAACGGCCTTTGCGTGAGGAAGGAGCACCCCTTTGTCGATGACTTCGACACCGACGGGGACGCGGTCTACTTCGTGCACAGCTTCCGCGCGACTAGCACGTGAGGACCCCAGAGTACGGAGGGCGACGATGTTTTCGGTGGGGCTGTGTCCTGCTGTGGGTGTGGTGGGTGTTGGTGTTGCTGCTGCTGCCATGTAGAAGTATGTGGTATTGGGGGTTTGTTTTGTTCCGGTGCTGAGATTTTCAAGTCATTATCCGACCGTGTACCGCCACCATTACTGATGTGATGGACACAACGTCATCCGTTTCGAAAATTTGATTTTCGAAGATCTTTCAACCCTGTCTCTGATGCTGATTTACGTGATCCCCATTTGACAGTGTTTCAATTCATCTTGTCGTGATCAGAAAGCTGCGGTTTTCTTGGAGCAACAAGCTCTTTTTGAGTGCACGGCCACCATCACCCCCCCCCCCCCTACGCAGCCCTTTTCGTTGTCGTATGTCTTGTTATATAGTGTTGGCCGGCATACCGACTGCACGATTGCCCGGGAATGCTACCAACACGCGCCCGACGTACATTCGCTGCCGACAAAGAAAGCATCGGTCATGACCACACATCCCCTGTTGCGATGTCCTATTCCCGGGCTGTGTTTATGCTGATCATTACCTTCTGTCGATAATTGTTGTTGTTGTCGTTGTTGTTGTTGTTGATATTGTTGTTGTTGTTGATATTGTTGATGTTGTTGTTTATTGTCAGGCCCGAGAACGAGGAGTGGGTCTTGAGCACGACGACGTACGGCGGAGGTGCGGGAGAGCCGCCGGAGCACTTCATCTCGTCCGTGCAGAAGGGGAACGTGACCGCCTGCCAGTTCCATCCGGAGAAGAGCGGAAAGGTGCTTGCTTGATTGACTGGTTGATTTTTTTGTTTTTTTTTAGGTCGAGCACCGCATGAAGAAGGAAGATGGCGAACCGCACACCAACGAGAAGATGATGCCGCGCGTGGCCTTTCTTTCTTCTGCGGGACCCCCCAAGTGTGGAGTCCAAACCTATGTCAAACCTCGTTCGGAATTGGTGGGATCATAACAAGCACACAGGCAAAGAATTGCAGGGTTTAAGGTACGCGTTGTTATTCTGTACCCCCGACCCGTGAAAAAAAATTGGTGTCTGCCGCTCGCCGTCAAGGGAAAAAAAAAGAGCTACATACGTCAATGCGTGACAAGTGTATTGTAGTGCCCGCCCTCGCCGCATTTGCTTCCCAAACCCTTTGCGTCCAACGTTTGTTGTTGTCGTATCGGATGCTTGCCATTCATCACGAATTGGTCACCTATCAACGTTTTCTGGCACAGGTCGGTCTCCGTCTCCTGGGAGCGTTCCTGGATTCTGTGGGAAAGGGAAAGATGGGGGGCGTTTCGGCCGAGGGGAGCGGGAACAGCAGCGGCGGCGGAGGAAGCGCCAGGGGGAACGAGGACACCAAGCTGGTGAAGAGAATCGTGGCGTGCTTGGATGTCAGGTACTGCTATGTGCTGCCTCTTGATTGTGTTTTGAGTGTTGAGAGTGTATTGGGGGTTCGTTGTTGTAAATTCGGGACAGGTTCTGGATGAGGTCTTCTTTTCTTTTCCCCTGTCCTTTGCAGAACACGTGGCTTCTCGGGCAGATACTCGACCAAAAGCAAACCAACGCGAGTGTCTAACGGGCAGAGAGAGACGAGGGAAGGGGATGGGAGGGAGGGCGGGAGGGAGGAAGGACCGAATCCCTGGGTGTGGTGCCAAGTTGTGGCGTTCCTGGTACGTGGGACCGCGTGCCGTGGCTCGATTTCGCGGTTCCCCCAACAAACTTGCACGGATAGGCAGATGCCATCAGTGACTCGTGGTAATCTAGATATGATTTTGTGCAATATACAAAGGTACTATTGAATCATCGAGAAACCACCGCGCTTGCTTCCGCTCTTATTATAGCCAATATCAAGGCCACGCCGTCTTGTGTTTGCAAACCGCAGCCTCTGCCCCAACCTCGCTTCCGTTTTGTTGCGCGGCTCCGTTCACCTCGCTGTGGTTGCGTTTCGAACTTCTGTTGTTTGTGACTTTAGGCACTGTAAAGAGTTTTTATGCAGACAGTTTCATGGTGCCGGTGCCCCTCTCCCTCTCCGTGTGCACTTTCTGTTGCTCCCACGCTCTCAGGTCCAACGACCAAGGGGACCTCGTGGTGACCAAGGGAGACCAGTACGACGTAAGGGAGGCGGGGACTCAGGAGGGGAAGGGGGACGTCAGGAACCTCGGGAAACCCGTGGAACTTTCCGGGAGGTACGTACGGATACCTGGGTTGTTTTTTTCAGATCCCGCGTGTGTGCTTGCGACGTTGCCGGGGGTGCAGCCGGGTTTTGACCGCATCGCCTGAACTATGGTTTTACCTTACCCACCCACTTGCAGTGTGTTTGATTCGTTCGGGACCGTTGGGCCTGTATTTGTCTTCCACCACCGGAAGGGCAATTGACGGCCCGCTGTTACTGTTTTAATGTCCGTGGTGCCATCTTTACTACCAAGTGGTAGACTGTGGGTAGGGAGAGGATGCGTTCTGTTTCGTATCGCGCGCGGTACCGTGCTATTTATGCTATGTATGCTTCCGCCGTGACGATGGTTTCTGCTCATGTGCAGGCGAGGGGAAAAGCTTGGTGGGGTGGTACTTGGTGTGGTACTTCGTATCGGCTTCGCTCTGTGGTTGGTGGTGTTGTGAACAGCGGTGAAAAAGAAGGTGGTGCGAAAAACCGTCGTGTGGAAGACCGTGGTGTGAGCAACCGTCGCGTGAAAACCCATAATAGTGTGAACGAATGTTGGTGTGAACCGTGATTGCCGCAGGTACTACGAGGAAGGGGCCGATGAGGTTTGCTTCTTGAACATCACGTCCTTCAGGCAAGGGGTGCTCGACGACCTCCCCATGCTCAAGGTGCGGATGCATGCATTCGTGCCTGTGGATGTCCGGTCGCTCGCGCACGCATCGTTCTTGCATACCCCCCGATGATGTGACCGTATTTGGTGTTCAAGCACAGGTTTCCGTAAGAAAACGGGGTACGGTAATGGTATACCACCGTTGGTCACGCAAAGCATGCGAATGGCAGTCTTCGTTTCCAGGTCATAGTGGGGAAAAGACCAAGCACCGCTTTTGCGCACACCTTGATGTCTTGCGCGTTTTCATCTTCCCGCTTTAGATTCAACACAACACGACATGCGGACGGCCAACTTCCTTTCTTCTATTTTTGTTTTAGGTGCTGGAGCTTTGCGCGCACCTTGATGTCTTGCGCGCTTTCATCTTCCCGCTCTAGATACAACACAACACGACATGCGGACGGCCAACTTCCTTCCTTCTGTTTAGTTTTTAGGTGCTGGAGCTTTGCGCACACCTTGATGTCTTGCGCGCTTTCATCTTCCCGCTTTAGATATGTACAACACAACACGACATGCGGACGGCCAACTTCCTTCCTTCTGTTTAGTTTTTAGGTGCTGGAGCTTTGCGCACACCTTGATGTCTTGCGCGCTTTCATCTTCCCGCTGTAGATATGTACAACACAACACGACATGCGGACGGCCAACTTCCTTCTTCTGTTGTTGTTAGGTGCTGGAGCTTTGCGCGCACCTTGATGTCTTGCACGCTTTCATCTTCCCGCTTTAGATACAACACAACACGACGGCGGACGGCCATTTTCCTTCCTTCTGTTTTGATTTTTTATTAGGTGCTGGAGCTCGCATCCGAACGCGTGTTCGTCCCTCTCACCGTGGGAGGAGGCATCAGGAGCCACACCGACGACTCCGGGAAGGTGCGTCTGGGAGCCAGCCGTTCCACGGAACGGCTGCTGCCTGTGCCGCGGAATGATACCGTGGATCGGCAGCATGAGGACACATGTGGCTACGCAGCAGACCCGGTTCGGTTTTCACGGTGGTGGAGCATTGTTTACTCGTGCTGTTTTTTGGCACTTGTCTACGCGATTGACAGCTGGCGGTTAGAATAATTGTCGGGGGACCGCACGAAACAGAATGAGCGACTCCCTTTTCGGGGTCCGCGACACGTACGGTAGCAGCGCCTTAGCACACACCGCCGTGGCGGTTGTGTTTTTGGCAGGCTCTCTCTCTCTCTCTCTCTCTCTCTCTCTCTCTCTCTCTCAAGACTAAGACTCGAACCTCTTTCTTTTTTGGTAGAAGGATTTCAGGATTTCTGTACCGTGGTCCCTCTTTTTTCTCCCTCCCCACAACAGTTTTCGATGTGGGTACCCTCACGACGTGTGCCCTCATTGTTCAATTCAGTGGTTGTGAAAAGTATCTACCCACGATTAACTTCTCCCTTTCGTTGGTTGTGGTGCGTTTGCCAATGTTCCTTTGTGTCTGCTCTTCCTTGCTCGTGGCGGTCGTGTTCCAGACGTACAGTGCCGTCGAGGTGGCATCCCGCTACTTCAGGGCCGGCGCGGACAAGATCTCTCTGGGCTCGGATGCCGTCTACGCCGCGGAGGTGTGTCTGGCCTCTCTTTCGTGTCACCGTTGTCGTTGTCGTTGTTGTCGTTGTTGTTTGGTGGTGGTGGTTGCTGCTGCTGCTGCTGCTGCTGCTGCTGCTGCTGCTGCTGCTGCTGCTGCTGCTGCTGGTGATGCTGGAGCTGATCCTGCTGGTAGTAGTCAGTGTCTCGGTCGACGGCCCGCAGCAGCTTTTTTTCCCTCTTCTTTCAACACAGTCGGTACGTGCGATTTACCATATTTTTGGCATGTTTCTTCACCAACACGTGGACCCGAATCAAATTCAAATAATTTTCTAGCACTAGCGTTAACACCCCTCAACCCCGACTTGTGGCCACGTTGCCACCCCCATGAGTAGCCATGCCAATCGGCCTCTTGCCTCTCGTGCTACTTGCAGAGTGAAAGTACTTCGTCCATGGTGGCGTTTCGGCGTATCCCTCGAGTGGGCACTACAGAGCGCACCATCACCTACTTGTGTTGCCTTAAGCTGATTTGGAAGACTTGTTGCGGCGTTCGAGAGTCCACTGTGTGGTTGAAACACCGCTGGCCTTCGTCGCCTAGTACATCGATGCTTCGACTTTCCGGTTTGCTGCACGCAGCAGCTGGCTATTTAGCACTTCGTATCAAGTTTCAAACACTTTTTTTTTGTCAATGACGAGACGGTTTTCACGAGCTGCTCTCTCACGCCGGCGTATACGACCCCACAGGCCCTGCTCAAGCGAGGTGGAGAGTTGACCGGCGACAGCTCGATAGAGCAGATCTCCCACGTCTACGGAAAGCAGGCCGTCGTTGTCTCGGTGGACCCCAGGAGGGTGAGCAGGACAACACAGGGTCCCTCAATAGTGGGGTGTAGTCCCCCAATAGTGGTTTATGGTCCCTCTTATATAGCGGGGTGTATTCCCTCAATAGTAGGGTTGCACTCCGGTGTAGAGTGACGACCGGGATCAGCGCCGCACTGCTGCTCAGTATCTGTCCCATGGGTATGTTGCGAGTTTTCGTCTCTCCATTGAAGAAATTCAAAATAGTGCTGCGTGGCTTTCCCCGTGTTGATGCTGGCTGAAAAGCCCAGAAACTACATGCGAACCACGGGTGTAAACCCCTGAGCTGACGTACAGCAGCACGCTTCGTGCATGTGCAACCGATACCCTGAGGGACGTGGTGTAGGGTGTTGTTGAATGAAAGCCGTCTCGAAATCTCGTTTGTTTCGCATACGCTCTTGGGAGATGCCCCAGTGTCTTTCTTGTGTCTTCTTGCCTTCGGTAGTCACGTTGTCGCAGCCCCAAGAACGTTCAAGCCGTTTTATTGTCTCTGAGTGCTCTGGTTCCGTGATGCCCAAGAATAGCAAACAACTGCGCATCATTTTTGCGGTTTGTCCAGGTGTACGTGGCTAACCCGGAGGACGCGCCGAAGCACACGGTCCTCAAGGTCAAGGAGTCGGACAAGGGGGGTCCAATGGGACAGAGGTACTGCTGGTACCAGTGCACTGTCAAGGGGGGAAGGGAAGGCAAGGACATCGATGCTGTCTCGCTCGCCAAGGTATGGCATGCTGTGGCATGCTGTGGTATGCTGTGTGCTGTCTGTCTGTTGGAGGGAATGAACATGAACACGTGTGCGTGTTTTTCGTCCCATCTCTTCCGGGTGCACTATTTTGCCACCCGGGGCAGTCACAACAGACTTTTTGTTTTTTTTGCCCCGACTTGCCTTGTGGGGGCTGCCACCTGCGCAAAGAAGGATATATCCGACAATCACTGTTCTTGTTTGAGAGCATGGATGAGATGGACGAAAGGATGGGCATTACATGTTATACTTGTAGTTGCTGCTGCTGCTGCTGCTGCTGCTGCTGCTGCTGCTCCTGCTGTCGTCGTTCAGGGTTTTTCAGGTGGTGATAAAAGAGAAGAGAAGAGAAGAGACGGCCTAATTAGGATGTTTTTTTACTTGCTCGCATTCTCACCACGTTGATAGTACCTTCCTTCTGTCCATCGTTTGCTGTTGTGATATGTGGTGTTGACGCCACACGTACCGCGGGTGTCGCCCTCTGCTGGAACGGACCACGGCTCTCGGAGAGCAGAGCTGCGAGACACTCGGGGCAGGAGAAATTCTGCTGAACTGTGTCGACATGGACGGCCAGAAGGACGGGTTCGACCTGGAGCTGGTCAAGGTAACCGATTGCTCGGCATGTTTGGGGTGGACGTGTTGGTTGGTGTTCTTTCATTCGGTATGGGAGTGGGGTCTCACCCATACAGCATCATCGGCAGGGTTTTGGTTGTGTCTTGCTTCTGCTCGTCGCTGTAGCCCTCCCTTTCTTTCTTCGTTCGCCACCAAGGTCACGTGACGACCAGGAGAGCAAAAAAAATGCGGCCGGTAAGGCATATCGACGATCGAAAGTTGCTCCGCATCCGTCGTCATCTAATTAAACATGGGTGTTTTTGTTTTTTTTTCGTCGACCCTCTGAGGGCCCAACTCTATCCACTCCAAGCGGTCAAAATGTCTTGCGTCAGTGCCAGAGGTTGTCCCGGCCACTCCTGCTGACCGGTCTTTACTTTTGGCTACAGTCATGGATTTCAAAAAAAAATTCACGTGCGTATTGCCCGTGACGGCAACCACAAGACCCGGTGACGAAAAAATCGTTGTGAGGTCGAAGAAATTGCGCACATTTTTCAAGATAAACATTGGGAAAAATTCATTAAAATATATGTATCCAGGAAAAAAAGACAAAAAAGATGTGTACCCGTGCCGTTCGTTTTATGCATACACTGCTGCCAAATAAACTGAAATGGTTCAATTGTTGTCATGTACGCATGATCTGGTTGCCTATTGGTATCTGGCTTCCCGTATTCCGATTGCGGGGTCCTCCTAGGGAAAGACAATACGAAGAGACGAAATGGATTCGCATCGTGGTAGTCAGTGGACCAAGCTTCAACATGATGCAGCCATGAGCAGACGAGCACACGCGAGATTCAGCTAAAATCACTCACCGAGTTGTTCCAAATCTCATTCCCTGCGGATGTTTTGTTTTGTCTCTTTGGCGGGTGCCAAGAAGGCTGACTATACCTACGGTTCCACGCGTACAGCAGTAGTCAAGTAGCCGGACGTTTTGGAAGTAAAGGAGGGGTATTGGCGTACCTCTGTCATCGCGCCTCTCGAACGACGTGCAGAAAATATTCCGACCATGTCGATTTGTTTCCCTGCCGTCTTCCCAGGTACCACCTCCGGACCTGTGGTGTTTCACCCCCCCGAGTTCCATCCATACTTTTTATCGGATTTTCATTGTGTGGATAATGTCACACACACCCAAAAAAAATGCTCCCATCATTTCTCCTCGCAGTCGCTGCGCCTTTTTCGTTGTGTGGCTTACTTTCCCCCTTTCTTTGTTGCCCCTCTTTTGTGTGGCTTACCCTCCCCTTTAAATTGTCGCCCCTCTTTTGTGTGGCTTACCCTCCCCTTTAAATTGTTGCCCCTCTTTTGTGTGGCTTACCCTCCCCTTTAAATTGTCGCCCCTCTTTTGTGTGGCTTACCCTCCCCTTTAAATTGTTGCCCCTCTTTTGTGTGGCTTACCCTCCCCTTTAAATTGTTGCCCCTCTTGTGTGTGTGTGTGTGGGCTCTTCTAGGCTGTAATGGGAGCGGTGTCTATCCCGGTCATCGCGTCGAGCGGGGCTGGCGCCGTGGAGCATTTTTCGGAGGTCTTCGACGCGACGGGGGTCCAGGCTGTGAGCAATTTAGCTTTCGTGGTCGTACGTTCCTATTCGCCCATGAATCAATCGCTTATTTTTGGTCTCGATGGCCAACATCTTCCTGGTGCCCCGCTGTGTTGGTTGTATCATACAGCCCTCGTCCCTCCTTCTTGCCAGCATTTTTTTTTTTGCGTTGATGCGCAGTAAGTCCTTTTGGCGTGCCGGCGGCACGTAGGCTTCAAGAAACTAACAATTTTCGTGCCGATGGTCGGAGATGCGAGTTGATCGTTAACAATAGCGACTAGTGGTAGTGTGCAATGGTGTTTCTCAGTGGTCGCACGTTCCTTGCGTCAAAACGCAGCACGTGCAGCGTGTGGAGGAGCCCGCGTGGGTGTTTGCCTCCACGTCCCGAAGGTGTTGTTTTCGAACATTGCGTTGGGAGAAATCCGCACTTGTCACCCCTAGGTTTTCCAACCGTGGTCGATGCACGATTCCTTCCCAATTTTCGCTGGGCGGCTCTTTCTCTCCCTTTCCGTGTTGCTTTTGATGTACGTCAAGCTCCTGTGTATGACATTTTTTTCTCGGCGTTGGGTATTGTTATGCCCTGCGTTTCCTCTCGATTCAACTGAACCGGTTGCGACGTCCGCGATACGCCCGCCGGTGGTTTTTTGCATAGAACCTGCGAAGCACCGTTTTGTGTGTGTTGTAGTCATATTTCGATGTGTGTTTCTCAATGCTTGTGTTCGTTGGTGCAGCCTTTCCTGTCTACTACAACTGCCTTGGTTCGATTATCACCTGTAGGATACTTCAACGATTCCTCCGCCTCCTCCCGCTCCCATTGTTGTCTCTCATCAACGTATTTGTTATTTTCGAACACAGGCGCTCGCCGCTGGAATTTTCCACCGCAAGGAAGTTTCCATATCGGAGGTTAAAGACCACCTGGCGGAGAAGGGGGTCCCGGCTAGGAGAGCCGCGTGAAGTGAAGCGGTGGTAGTTTCACCGCATGGTGGTAGAGTAACAGTTCCACCGCAAGTGGTAGAGACCAACACACCCCCGCTTCACGCGAATATAGCAGTGTCACCACAAGAGGTGATGGCAAGATATGTAGCAGTTGCGTCGCATTAAGTGGTAAGAGACCCGGTTCCCCCGCTTCGAGCGCGAAGCATGAACACGCCGCGGACGACCGAGCTCCACCGCGTGAAGTGCAAGAAACTTGAAAAGTCCCGCCGCGTGGCGCTACAGCACCGCAGCCTGTTGGTGGCGCTCGGAGCTCCACCATGATTCGAGCAAAGTTCAGAACATCTCCAGAGAGGAGTGGTGTCGGAAGAGGGCGGCCTTAGGCTAGACTTTCGATTGTTTGTTAGGTGCTGTCGTAGAAGGCATCCGCCGATGTGGGGTACGCCGGCAAGTGCGAAACGACTTCTGAGAGTCGCAGTACGTTAACAACATTGCTTCCCCCGGTGGAGATAACCCAACTAATTGACCCAGCGGTGTGTGAGATGCCAGTATTTTGCTGAGCCGGCTGCCGGGCGGGCGTGTCCGTCGCCTGGGTATCCGGCCGGTAGGCATTCGTTGCCGATGCGTACAGCCTGGACCGATGTCCCGGAGTTTGTTTGCTGGGTTGAGAGCAGGAGGAGAGGCAACAGCGATGTCGCTAAGATTTAGGACTGGGTATTGATTGGCGGTGCCCGTGATGTCTTCTGACCATTGCGAGGTGTGATCAAAGTGGTGCATATGAACTCTCGGGAGAACCTCAAGGGGGTTGGTTGGGTCCTGCGGGTGTGATTGCAACTGCGAAATCGACATGTTCTTGTTAGGAACGACGCCCAGCGGTTCCCGATTATGCTAGCGTCCACTGACAACGGCAGTCCAGTGACACCAAAGCCTGAGCCTCCCTCATATTTTTTCTTTTTGTCTTCACGTCAAATCAGAGCGCTCACAGCACTATAATAATAGTGCCGTGTACTCCAACCCGTGGTCACACAGAAGAGCCCCTCTCTACCCTCCCCTCCTGCGGTATGTTGCCTTCGACTTTTAATGCGAGAAGAGTTCAGCACTCTCTTCCCTCATACCCTCGTTAATTTCTGCCACGCGGATCTCCTCCACTGCGTGCTGTGGCAATGCATATGCATAACAAAGAAGAAACATGTTTTGAACGGAGTGGAACCCACCACAGAACGCCTGTGTCCTTTTCTAACCGAGTTTTTCAACAAGCGTCAATTCGGCCGTATGCAGTGGCGATGAAAACCTTCCGTTACGGCTTCAACGTACCCCACCAGGAAGTAGGTAAATGTCGTGGTAGGCTGTCAAAGGATGTCACGCGTTTGCCCCAAAACCCTCTGCCGCTTGAACGAGTTGGTAGCGAGTGAGGGCCCGGCCCGTCCACGTCAAGTTCAACCTGATATGCATAGCACCGCATATCAAACAATTTGACCGGTCAGGGCCCCCTACTGTAAACGGCTTGATTTCAGTTGCCAGGTCTCCGGCGCCAATCACCGAACCTCGTGTTTGTTGGACTCGGCCTACCGAACTATGGGCACATTCAGGCTCAGAGAGAGAGAGAAGAGGTGCCCCCAGTGAGAGAGAGAAAAGGTGCCCGAAGTGTTCTGATTGGCCAATATTTTTGGAAGGAGATTCCTGCTTGCTGTTGTAATCTGACTTCCTACCGCGGATCATGTACTAGAAGTACTGGATTGGATAAGGCATCCTACCTCGGACGGTGGTCCCACCCATCCATCCTTCGTTCATCAGCCACTTGACAACACAACTTTGGCTTCAGGGGTCCTCCAGTGGTAACCTTTCGCAACGTTCTTCCAAGGTTGTTGCGGTTTCGAATCTCGATGGAGTGAAGACAATGTGCAACATTGAAGTGAAAGCATCTTCCGGAGTACAGAGTCGTTCGCGAATATTCCACACATACATGCCCAACGGGGCGGAAGGGGCAGCTAAGCCCATTGCCGAGATAATCGATTGAAGGCAACCACCGAACAAGCAAAGGGAGTTCTTCCTTGTGGGAACCTGGCTGCATGGTGTGGAAGATGGCACACCCAAGACAATGAGGAAAACAAATATGTTGGGAGGCTCGTTCACTGTCCAACTTGTCGATATCCCTTACCATCACTAATCCACGAGGCTGCCGTGAGATCTGGACAAGCCCGTGCCCTGAGCCCTGGGGAGCACCATCAAGTGCAGAATGAACTAAAAATTGTGCATACATATGAATCGCCTACTTAGTTGGGAAGACTGCAGGATTTCACTCGTGACATATTATCGGTCTACAGTACGTGCGCAGGATTCGCGAATGAAAGAAAAAAGCGTGGCTTCGGAGCGTGGTTGAATGAATCAAGGTTCACCGGTCCTGCGATGATTCGATTGCTGGAAAAAAGGTCAAGGGTTCGGGATGATAGGGGTTGGTTGGAAAATGCCGCACCTGGCTTGAAAATATTAGTCCGCGGGTACAATAATAGCAATAATAGCGGCCTCGACTGGAGCTTCCTCCATTTTGCCAGCGGTTTCACGAGGAAGGGACGTCTCATGAGAACTCCCAAAAATATCAGGACCAGGAATGAATGTGTTATGTTGTAGATGAAGTCACAACTATTCTGCGTCACCTCCCTCCCCCGCATGGTACCCTCGCAAAAACTATGTCGTGTGGAAGAAGAAAGAGACAGACAGAAAAGCTAATGCACCGTGTACTACTACTGTACAATGAGCACTGCAGCTGTCGTTGGACAGATCGGTGACGGAAAATGGCAAAAGAAATTAAGCTCTGTTGCGCCTTCCACAACGTGGGTAGTCTTCGTGTATAGGTAAGCTGGCTGTAATGCACATAACTAATGCGAACAAATTCTTAAGCTTGTTGTACCCAGTTGGCAAAAATATCACGAGGAGTGAAAATACATCCCATCCGACGGCACTATTATAGTACGCCCCGTGTCCCTCGACTGTTGTTACACTTACTTTTTTCTTTTTCTTCATCCCTCAAGGGAATCTACTCTCACACCGAGTGTGCGTGTTGATCATCATCCACGTCCCTACATAGTCCCGAAACAGACACCAACACCCAAGTCATGCACTACACTGCGGAGAACCCTCGTTCAGAGCAATGAGGACGTAGCGTCACCCCCCCCCTTCCTTGCCATGGCGAAGCAACAACAACAACAACCTACTTTTTCCTTCATGAGCAAGTGCCAGCGTTGAGAAGAAGTTGGGGAGAAACAAACCGCAGAAAGGAGGCGGTGAGAGAAAGAAGAGCCCCCTCGTGTGCCGTTTGTTGTGTTTTCCACGCAAACAAACAAACACGTGGTGCCGGCACACCACAACCCCCCTCCCCTCCTTGCTCTACATCAATTCACAGCCGCCCGACTCTGCCTCGTTCACCAGGCGTCAGTGCCCCCAAATTCCGCCTCGATTACCAAACCCATCGTACTGTGTCTGCCGTTCGTTGATTCGACACCTTCCCGAAAAACGCACGCCCAACCGGCGAAAAACACAACGAGCCGGGGTTGGAGCAACACAGCGAACCCCCCGACAGCCCACGTCTGAACGACCAAATACAACCCAAGCGCGTGATCTACTGCCGGCGACGACCTGCTGACCCGCCCTGTCGCCGGTATCAAAAACAAAGAAACACGAATGATGACTTATGTCCCTGCCGACAGTTGACACGTCCTCGCAGATACACGCATCCCAAAACAAGTATCATCGGCATTTGCCACACGGCAAGCAGCCGTGGACCATGACAACAAGAAAGTCACCAACGACGTCAACAACAACAACATCTGTCTCGCTACCTCACAACCAACCGCCCCGTTAGATACACAGCTAAAGATAGATAGATGGCTCCTTGAGCAGACAAAAACCCGGTCTTTGTTGTGACAAATCACGAAAATCAAACCCCGAAACCCTTGTTTCAATGTAAGTGCCTCCTCTCGCGCCATGCTACAGCGTTTCCGACCTGGTTCTCTCGCATCAACATCATCCCGTTTTGCCCCATGGCTTTTCCGATTCAGTTGCCGGGGGACGGGGAGAGGCGACGGTGGTTGAGGTCTAGAAGGGTTGAGTCCAACTTGACGTGAGTCCGTACGACATTCATTCCGAAGACGGACTTGTAGGCCGGTCAAGCATGGGAAGGACAAAAGGACGACCAGAATTTCATCGCCACCACGCAAGGCAGCAGCAGAAGCAGCAGCAGCAGCGGCAGTAGCGGCAGCGGTAGCAGCTTCAACAACAACAACAACAACAACAGCAACAACACCTACACTTTCCACAGCAACAACACCCAACGAATCGAATTGAGCACGCCCAATCTCATCGCTGGCTCGCCCCATGTGCTAACAAGCCACAGACGCGTAAAATCGGAGGTAAACTGCCTACATCTACGCCCCCCCGCCCCGCCCCCCGATAAAAAAAGTCACCTAAAACGCTTGGGGGTGGCAGATGAAGAAGGGCGACGCCTAACGGCGAGCTCCTCGGTTTTGGCTGGCACCATCACCCCACACAGACCACCACAGACACAGAAGCAAGCCAGAGGGAGAACAAACAACCGACCCAAAGAACCGAAAGGAAGATGAGAAGAGCCAAGACAGACAACGTGGAGGACGACTGGGCGACGAGATAGAGAGAGAGAGAGCAAGGGAGAGAGACAATGCATACAGCCCAGAATGATATGATGATGACACTCAAAGAAGAAAACCACCAAAATACCAACGAACGAACGAACGAACGAAGATAAAAAAAAGACGGAGATGATGGATCACGCCATGCCCACGAGGGAGGGAGAAAGCGGAAACCCCGCGGAGACACCACGCACGCACGCACGCATGGAGAGAGGAAAGGCCAGAGAGGCCCACCTACTAACCGGGGAGTTTTTCGACTCAGGAAGCAAAAGAACAAACGGGGGGGGGGGGGGGGGGGGGGGGGGGGGGCCCCCAAA
>FN649728.1:5421533-5432898 GCA_000310025.1 Ectocarpus siliculosus | reverse complement strand
TGCGGAAGGTGCCATGTGTGTCGCGGCCTCGCTTCCCTCGCACACGGCCTTGGGCACCTGGACCTTCACGTCGCCCACGGTGGAAGTCTTCGCTGCAAAAACGAGAAACAATAATATGGGAATACACGCTAGTCGCTGTCAACTCACGCAGCAGCTAAACACACGGAACGCAGCGACGACAACAACAATAACAACAACAACACAAGCTCTTCACCTGCGGCCCATGTGCTGCTTGTCCCTGGAGAGCGCCATCTGCATCTCCATCAGGTTCGGCAGCACGACGATCGCCTCCCCCGCCCCCCTACCGTCCGCTCTGGTTACCATAACCACGTCTAAGGGCACAAGCCCTGTACGCAGAGAGAGAGAGAGAGAGAGAGAGAGAGAGAGAGAGAGAGAGAGAGAGAGAGAGAGAGCACAGCGCGGCGGCACAGCAGCAGCGTCGACGGAGGGACCGCACGGACGAGACAAGAAATTGATTTCAGAACAAAATATAACAACATCTCGCCCGCGTGTAACCGCCGGGTGCAAGGCGCCAAAGTCAGCAGGTAATGCCCAAGCAGTAGCAGCAGCAGCAGCAGCAGCAGCCGTGCTCGCGTAAATAAAAAAGGATGAGCATTTTGCCGAGAAGAAGATGTGAAGAACGTTAACGGACGTGGCGACAACAGAGCGGACACAAACGCCGGTAGTTCTGCATAGAGCGCGCGTGCCTCGGGAAAAAAAGCCGAGCACAAACCAGTACATGAGCGGTACCATGGTACATGATACCAGAACGTGCTAGATTTAACATCGATGGGTGGTACGAGGAAATAAAAAGTGCATGTACCTACACCATTTGACCAGCAGTTGGGGGCGAAGTGAGGGTCAAGACAGCAATACAAGTGGTGATGGAAAAGGTTTCAACGCGTTCACGTACCGCCGTAGGTTGCACGAAAATACTGGATCGACTGTCAAAGCCCGACTATTCTGCAGCAAAATCGAAAACGGTACATAGCCAAAAACGAATGGGCGTAACGTAGACCCTTCCCGTTGAGAGCTTTCCGAATCTTAATCTTGGCATCTTCTTAATTTGTCGTGTAGTAATCGAGCTTTGAAAATCGGTGCAGCCGGGGTGGCAATCTTATATATTATGCCACGTTCGGTACTGTGTCTAGATGCATACCCTGGAAGAAGCGGAGGACGTCGTCGATGGTGGCCTCGAAGGGCAAGCCACGCAGCCTTACACACGGGAACGGCCCGAGGACATCTTCCAATGAATCTGACACCGACAAAAAGAGGGGGGGGGCGAGAGAGATCATTTGACGTGGTTCGGATGCAACGAAAGGCACCGCTTCTTGCGTACACGGCAGCTGGCGCAAGTTTACTTGTGGCTGATAGGTAAAACGTAGCGCAACGGTCAGTGAACAAACAAAAAAAAAAAAGTCACCCCACCATGCTACGGGAAGTCGCTTACGAAACCACAACAGACCCGCCGACCAGGGTCTCCAAACACGTGAGCACCGTGGTGGCCAACAACACCCGACAGTGACAAAACTATGCATCACACCGTCACGCAGCCTATCCTTAGCGAAGACAGCCAACGGGGGGAGGTGTTTGCTTGAGCTTCTGCCTCGTTCATTGCACAGCCGCCACCCACACGGCCTCACGATGCCTCACACGCACACACACACACACACGGGCACGACAGAGCCTCCGTTAAGACGGCGGGGGCCCACACGGCGCTGTACTGTACTGTACTCTCTGTCTTCCTGTCACGACGTGAATTAATGAAGACGACTTACGCTAAAAGTGTTCACGCTCGTTCGTGTGTGGTACGGCCGTCTCTTTGCCTCCCTACCTGCCGTACACCATCTAACAGCACAAGAGCATCAACGCGATTCCCCCAATGGTGCTATCTATCGCTCTAGTGGGATTGGTTGCTCTCCCACGCCGGACAGTGAAAAACCGGGATTCCAAGCCGTAAAACACCCGCTGCGGTGCATGCGCTTTCAGAGCGCTACAGGCCAACAGTAACATTCTCCCTCTGGTGGAAGGGAAAATATGATAAGGTCATCGACGCTTGGCTGGAGTTGATGTGGTATCGAGGCATCGCCTCTGCCTGGTGACAGATTATACCATCCTGCACGTTTCTGAGATCCAGGGGGGGAATATAGGAAACAAGCCTTCAACAAAAAAAAAGCATGTCCATTTTCTGGAGATCTGAGTGATCGACTCAAGAAGATTATGGTGGCATTCTCAGAAGCCGTCCACGGAAAGAAGGCTCCTTGCTCAGAAAAACGAGACCATAACGCCGATTTCACGGTTTTATGTCCGTCCATAGATACGGGTCTGTGAAAAGAAAATGAGCCAATCGGCCAAAGGGGAGGTACACAAGCGCCAACCAACATACACATCGAAATACGGAAGGGCCCACACAATCTTTGAATCTTGCGGGTGGACCCGTTGTAAGCGAAAATTACACGGGTGTCGCGTGCGCAACAAACCTCCAACACAAACAAGGTACCATGTTTCACAATAGCAGCATTTGTACAAGAAGCGAACGCGTACACGTATCGGCTTCCTATCCTCTGCAGATTGCACGTCTGAACCGCCGTGCCGTATCGTACAAATACATTATGGAGGGTTAGGAATAGCGTTGGGGTTAGGGCTGCTGAGAGCATAACTAGTGTACCTTGTTAAAGAGAGTAGGGTGTGGAGTGGTAGGGACAACCCCGGCCTATCCCCACAGGACGGCAACCTGCATTCCCCCTGACGAGGTTCCCGCCCCCACGGTTCAGACATGAGTTTCCCAGATACAAAGCCAACTTCCCGTTCTTACATGGTCGTGCAACACGAGCATTCAACAACCGCAACCTTGCAACCTTAAATAATCTACTTGCTCCTTCATAACCATACCGTAGGTGACACAAGGTATCACACCCGCCGGACCGATTTTCACGGCTCGAGTGCTCCACGACCATGACCAAGAGGATACAGCAATCAAGCGGCGATACGTTGTCGAAAAGCTTTTGACGAGACAACGCTTCCAACGCTGTCATTTCCGGAACCGCCATTCTGTCCTCTGTCGAGTAATCGGGCGTTGAAAATCACTCCAAGGGGGTGTGACATGCCACCTACGGGAACGGCCCTCAAGAAGGTTTGGGCAAGAACTGCTGTGTCTATTGTATGTGTGTGCTAAATACGGCGGCATGACCGACGGTCGAACAACGAACAAAAATCACAGATGATCTACCGGTACAGGGCAATATTTCGTGTGTGCGTGTGTGTGTGTTCTTCACAAATGGGCGTGGAACGCGCTGATCACCAGACCAGTGAAGGGTCGCCAGCCTTCAGCGGGATACACGTGCAATCGCGAACACGCCTCTGTGTGCCTTCCCTCTGCATAGAATCGAACGCGCAAATCGGCCTCCCTACCAATGAGGAGACGTCAGTCTTACAGTAGTGCGGCTGAAAGCATGACAAGATTCTAAAGGTCGTGATGTCTGTGTGTACGTGTGGGCCATGTAGATCAACGCAAAGCAGAACGAGCCAACCGGCTGACCAATGAAAAGACGGCAAGACGCCACCCCTAGCGAGCCAAGAGAGAAAAGGTCCAACCGGGTGGTAGACCTGCTGCCAGCATGTGCGTGAAAGCGTCGGCAATGCATCACAAAAATCTGTACCCGACTACTCACAGTCTCCCATGCTCATTGTGGACATAGCACCACCTCCCATCATGCCTGCTCCCTGGACGTTCCCATGCCCCACCCCGACCCCCACCCCTCCCATGCCCTGCCCCATGCCCTGCCCCATGCCTTGACCCATCCCTTGACCCATCCCTTGACCCATCCCCTGACTCATTATCCCTTGCTGGGGGGCCATTTGCTGCGGTACCTTGAGACGGGTGGAACGTGTGCGAAGGGTCCACGCAGAATGAAAAAAAGAAAAAGAAAGGAAACAAAAATCAGACAAGAAACAGACAAGAAAATATGAGAAACGGGGCTCAAAGGAAGCAAACAGTCCGTACGTGCTCTTACTGGCGGCCTTGCAACTCGACCAATTTCGCCGAACCGCGTTACATGCCTTCCCGAGCTGCATTTGAGTTCCGTCCGGCCACGCTTGGCTACTTGACTGAGGTCTACTGCTGTGCCTACTACCTTGCCATTGACGGTTCCGACTGCCTCGCGAACGTGGGGTCCTCACGAGTCGTGCCGTACGGCAAATACCGCGGGAGACCAAACCGCACCGCGTGCAAAACCAATACTATCGCGGGAAAACTAGCTTGGTTCAACGTGAGGTTGAAGGCCGGATCACGTGAACACGACAGCAGAACACGTCATTCGATCTTCTTCACTTCGCGAGTCAAGCCGTGCGACACCGTGAAAAGCGATCCGTCCCAACACATCGCGACACATAGCTGTTGGCGAAGGCTAACCCCCAAAACACAGGCTTCTCTAACGCATGAATTGGCCTCTCGAACAAAAAAAAACAGGTGTTACTCTCCCCCACGGTTTTCCACACTCGAAATGACAAAAATTCAACCGACAGAGAGAGACAGAGAGAGACAGCGAGAGAGAGAGAGAGACAGACAGACAGAGACAGATAGACAGACAGACAGAGAGGAGAGAGAGAGACACACACAGAGAGACAGAGAGAAAAGCCAGCCTTCCGAAGCGCCTAATATTGCATCTCGTGCCTCTCACCTGCCCGTTCACGCCACCCACCCCTTGAACTCCTCCCATGTGGTTAACGCCGATCCCCTGCCCGTTCGCGGCGACGCCGTACCCTCCCTGCTCATGCACAAGTTCAGACCACCAATCAAAAAAGCAAACACGATGCTGTTGCAGCTACGAGGTTGTACGAAGGCAATTTTCTTGTAGTGGACTCTTGTGTGTATTGTTGCGGATGTATGCAGCGCTGCTGTTTCTGTTTCTGTTTGGCGGCTTCGTTGACAAAATACCGGGTCCCACCACGATACACGGTAGGTACGACAAAAGAGGCCCTGCTTGTTGGCTGTCTCACGTCAATCACCATGGACCACGACGGCACCTTCGCGTCAAAGACAGGTGCTCGTGTGTGAGTCAAGCCACCCCAACTGGGACACACCAGAGTTCAGAAAATAAACGCCTCGCGATTAGCAATCCGGCCTCTTCGTGGTTCGGAGGGGAGGGTATGTACTCGTGTACACGCATGCCGTATTATAGTCGTTAGACCATTGACCTCGCATCCCTACAATGCCGGGACGGAGCGATATGACGGCCGGCGCGGGCTACGTGCCACAAGGATGACCCAGACGCTGGTCATCATCCTGGCGTTTGCTGTGCCAAACCAGATCTGCCATGGGTTGAATGGGCATCCCGGCTGACCAAACGCTTCACATTCGGCAGGCCCGACTAGTCTATACTTGAAGTTACCGCAAGGGACTTCGATCTTGGCGCGGAAGTACGAAGCTGGCGTGCCACACAACAAGCCTTCCGTGTGCTAGATGCCAGGGTTCTCCAGCACTACAGCCGCTTGCTGACCTGCTGATGTGTTTTAAGTGCGCCAACCCTGCTGGCAACCGGCAACCCCCTCTTTTTTTCCCGCCCCAGAAAAGCGGCAGCAATGCCATGCAATGTGGTTTCGGAATACAACATCTGAGTGAACTCAAGCTTTAGTCTAATACTGGTCTACGAGTCCTCCTGTCACGTAGCTAGCTAGCGGTGCCGTCGTGCACGAAGAGGCTCCCAAGACAAGTTAGCTGGCGGGTACAGCCACGGTAGGCAACTGAAATCGATTTTTACGAACGTCGCGAAAAAACTCAGACGAGGCTGGTGTGGATGTTAATGCATACGAACGACACCGAAAGCACACGCGTCACACAACAACAAGCTCCTCCTCTTCAAAGTAGCAACACGCGCGCTTCCCACACCCTGTTCCCCCGCCTTCCCATGGCATCATCTACCGCGTCGTGGTTGTGCACCCTGAAGCGTTTCTCTCGGACGGACTAACACGTCCCCTCCAAACGTAAATCTCTGTTTGGTCTAGATTATCTAGTCCTCTTCATGCGAAGCTGCTTCTTTGCTTCGATCGCGGCACTACATCCTCACGGCAAAGAACAGCACCGAAAAAAAAGCAAGAGCAATCGCACGCCCCTTCGACCGAGTTCCAAACCTCGGTGCCTCTGCACATATACGGACAGTACATATTATATCCAATAAGGTTGCTCGTTCGCAAAAACCGACCCACACGTGCAAGAGGAGAGCTGTAGACGAACACATCTCCTGAACCACCCTCCCTTTTCGCCGCATCGGGGCGCTGTTCGTCACTCGAGAAATCGAGCTGCCAAAGTCGGTCCGGCTGGCATGCGATAGTGACCCACACGCCCCCTCGGAGTCTAGCACTGCTCCTCGACAGCAGTGGTGCAAATTCGCGGAACGAATGCTCTCCGGGGGTGGGGCAACGACGTGCAACTGAGGCGGGCGTCTCGGCTCCTCCGCAAGGGCAGCCGGAGGGGAAAACATTTGCGCGGTACAGCTAGCACTACCCTGCCTGACCCTGCGGTACATGAAAACAAGCTTCCTCACACAAGGCTCAGAGTTTGCGTGTGTCGTTAGCAGGTAACACCGGCTTCAAGGGGGGGGGGGAGATGTCTCCCCTCCGATGACATTGAGACCGCCGTTTGTGCATCGGGAACGGCTCCGAACCACCCGCCCTGGGGCGAGGGTGTCTTTTGCAGCTCACCCATCGACCTCGTTCTTGTCATCGGAGCAACGTTCGCAAAAAAAAGTACGTGTCCCGGCGGGAAACCAACGTGGCACCCGGGAGACCGGTCTCGCGCCAGAAAGCTATTTAGCTACATAGCCGCCTTTGCACGGCTTTGGGAAAAAAAACATTAGCGGGCCGCGTGCTCGGATGACCAGACACAACGGTCCCCCGAACCCTTCCCAACCAGAGATACCGCGTAAATAGCAGTCTGCGGACAACTCGATGACAGCTGTAACTTTTCTCGAAGGCCTGTAACTACCGTCAGGTGGTTCGCAGTCCCTCGCGGCACACGGATTGCCCCAAAGGCCGAAATTCAAATACCCGAAGACTTGTGGAGGGAAAGACTATTTGTTCACAATAACCGGTACGAGTGACTTGTGGCCAGAATGATATTTTCCCCCACTCCCCAACGCAACAAATAAGCGTTCACGGACACTCCACAGCAGCCAGCCCCACGTCGGCTTCAAGACGCACCACGCCTTCGCATGTATTCGGCAGTGCCACACAAAGACTACACAGGGCGGAGAGGGGTGTTGTGCACGGCAGGTTGCAGGGGCGCCCACGCAAGAGAGGTGCGCGCCGCGCCGGGAGCGGCGATAAGGAGTAAGACTCTTCTTTTCTACTGCTGTACAGCTGCAAACGGCATCCATTAATTCATCCATCCATCCACGGCTCTCTCACGGAGGCAAATTAACCAATCTCCCCCGCCGCCCCACCCCCGCGACAACTTCGACAACTTCGCCGAGAGGGAGGACCGCTGCGCCGAGCCGGATATCGTGAAGTACCAAAAATTCGCGCGCTGTTCCCCCGAAGGCAAAAAAAAACACACACCCGTTCGGTATGCGCATGGATGGACGAAAGGATCCCTAGGGGGAGGGGGGGGGGGCGCAGATACGGCACGTCTTTTTCACTTGGAATATCCGGGGTGCGGACACGCTCACGTAGCGGGACGGGCGCAGGGGTTCAGCCTCACCACGGCCCGATACTTTCTAGACGAGCTTGCTTCTTGGTAGATATTGTACGACATCGAAAACTCTCGCGTGAACTGCTGTGGTGTGTTGCGAGAGGGCTCCGTCGTTCTCCACTCCGCATTTACTGCACAGCAGTGTACCCGGACTGGTACCTCGGGGTTTCGGGGGAGGGGGAGGGAACCTCCAACACTTGACTTGACTGGAGAGAGAGAGAGAGAGAGAGAGAGAGAGAGAGAGAGAGAGAGAGAGAGAGAGAGAGAGAGAGAGAGAGAGAGAGAGAGAGAGAGGACGACGAAAAGTTGACGGATGCAAAAAAATAACGAGCTTCTTCGCCCGCTCCGCCTGTGTCGCCGGAGACGCAGGCTGACTTTCTCTCTTCGTGGGCGGGGATCCAAAACGCACAACGCACGGGCGCGACGAAAATTGGTCGCCTTGGGTAGTACGCTCGGCCCCGATCATCCATTCGAATTAATGTCCGGCTCGGCTTTTCTAACCTGGGGTGAAGGAAGGTCTACCAACGGCGGCACCGGCCCGCTCCTAAGAGCCGTTGGTATTTCGGAGCAAGGCTCATGGTGTCGCAACGACGTAAAACTGCCAAGCTAAAAAATCAACACACAAGGAGGACATACGACCATACGCTATAATAGTGTCGAGAGCCGGAGGTTGGGCCCAATTTCTTACGCCACTCTAAATGCCAGACGTTTCATGGAACCTGGGCCTCGAGGTCTTGCAGCAGTGATCCTTCCGAACGAGCGAGCGAGTTCCCTTGGCACTATTATATTGCGTGCCTATGCATATACACAGGACATGTAGAGAAGATTCAGTGTTACTCTCGAGTGAGGCTCGATCGACGCTCTCTCTCTACAACAGTATTCACTTATGGATATCAGATACAGCTGTATCCACCTCCATGTCTTCAATTGGGCGTGCGTACTCTAGACCATACGATCTGGTGGTATACGGTATACTAGGAACCAACAGCAGTTCAGGCCCCAAGAAGCGATGTGAGAAAGTTGGGTGCGGTGGGAATCGAAATCGAGTGCTGTGTGGCTATCTATTGGCGCCAAAGGCGACAACGCCCCCCTCCGACGTGATGATCTGGCGGCCGAAAAAGGAGGGCGCACTCGCACGAATGAGCGGCTGGGCACGCGCGTGGAGGGTGTGGATAAATCCGACAACCCACCACGCTCCTTCGTGCCATGCACTTTCAGTGACTTCGTTCGAAGTCCAACGAGGGGAACAACACAGGATAGTTAACAACTACTTGTCGGCAAGTGTTTTTTTTTTTTCCCCTCTCGCCCGACATATGCTACGTGCAGAAAAGATTAGCCTCACGAGCACGAGCAGGTGCAGACGAATGAAGTTTCAGGAGAGCTCCCTACAGCGAGCGGACAAAAAAATTACATGTCTACACCAACCAAGAGAAATATTATCTGCTGTGACGTGCATAAGTATCCCATCCATCTCTCTCTTGGGGGACCTGGTGTTGGGCATTCACCTGCGCACAGAAAAAAAGAGCGTGGACGAAAAACGCGTTGGGCGTCCCCCCAACCAACATACCCCAGCAACTTCTTGCCATCGTTAACGAAAAAGTACCCAGGGATGGTCCAAAGAAAGAAGGCCGAACGGGAGTTTTCGATGCCGCCTAGTAAGCGCGAGTGATTTAAGAAAAGACAAGAGTTGCCAGCGCGCGCACCAAACAACAGGCCAAAATAAAGACGACGAGCCTACCCGCACAGCCACGGTTTATGAAAAAAAAAACAGTCGGTTGAGGGTTGCCGCACAGATGTGTATCGAAATAATCGTCGCGGGGGGAGGAAGAGAGAAAGAAGAGATGGAACAGAAAAGTTTGACTGGATTTTCCAGCTCCGCAGCAGCAGGGTCAAATCGAGCATGCTTGTATTGTAGTAGCCTCAAGATATGTATGTATGCAAATGAATCGCGTTCTTACTTCTCTTGTATGATGGGTATGCATACAAAACTCGCGATGCCCACAAACATCCAGCCCGCCCATATGTCATGTCATCGTCACCACCGAACGAGTCCGAAAAAAAAGCGCCAGAATTCAAAAACTAGAAAAACACGCGCAGCCGGTCACTGCAAGGCGGCCAGGGTCGTAAATGTGTAACCCTACGCCCCGCGTGGCAAAGGCTTGCACCTTGCGCCGATGTTGTTCGGGGATCCAAAGATACAGGGGAAAGTATTTATGATGTGTTGTGTGGTTCCGGCGGGAGAAAAACACTTGGAGGAGAATTTTGCAACCAAAACAAGAAGGCGCTTTGCGCTCGTTCGGAGAAGCGTGGGAAAAGGTCTACCTCTCTCTCGGCCCGCACGTCCTCTCCTTAAAAAAATTGAATCTACTTGGGGGGTCTGTCATGTCCGATCTAGCCGCCGCTCGCCTTTTTTCCGCAAGGAGAGGGAGAGGGCGCCAAAATGCAAGCGGGGGACGGAGAGAAGAGGTCCCCCTTTCGGCAATAAAACACATACACATACATGAATGCCACAACAACAATATTAACAACCAAAACACCGGTCTTGCCTGCTGCATCCCTTGGCCCATCCCCTGTCCCAACTGCCCCTGCATACCCTGCCCCTGGCCCTGCCGCATGGTCATTCCCTGCCCGTAGCCTCCTTCCATCCTGTGCGATGATGTTGTGTTGCCACCGGATCGCAATAGCGTAAGAAGAGGGAGAGGACAAGAGAGAGAGAGACAGAGAGAGAGATGGGGGGGCAACAGCAGCGTTCGGAGGATAATGTGTGGGTGCCTGCTGTGTAGTGGCAGCAAGAGATTTTTTCTCGTAAAAAAAAACACACACACACCCACACCCTGTTGGTGGGTTCGGTCTCCTTGAGATTCAAATGAACGGGCGATGAATGACGACACGCCTTCAAAGAAAACAAGAGACAGAGAGAGAGAGAGAGAGCGGGTTAAAAAAAAAGATAAAAATGAGCCAGGACCGACGAGCAAAGAACATGAAGGTGTGTCCGACATTTCGGTGGAGGGATACGAACAGAGCCACAGCAGCGCGCGGGCAGACAGCAGTCGCCGACACACACGGCCAACAAATCAATCCCCCCGACTCCTACGCAGGATCGCTCGCTAAGCTGAGGATCCAGGGCTACTGCTGCTGGGGGTACGGCAACATCACACACGCAGCAAGCGGAAGCGAGTTGCTTGGAATCCAATCGTCCATCCATCCATTATTTGTTTGTGCTGCCGGTGTGTCTCCGCTGCGCGGGCGTATACAGACCAGACAGGGAGAGGCAGCAGGTAAGGTACGCGCGCAAAGGCCGAGAAGATCGCGAGGCGAGCGCGGATCCTTCCACACAATCGCACCGGGGCCAGCAACGCCAAGAGGCTACCGGCGACGGTCCTTGATCTAGAGGGCACCCGCTACACAAATCAGTCCGTGCGCATGGGCAAAGTCTCCGCGGCTTTTTGCAGTTTTCGGTCTCTCTGCCGCCGCGCTGAGATTTTTGGCTACCGGATCTCCCGCCAGAAACAAACGCACCGCAGGCAACGTCCCTATCAATCTCTCTCTCCCTCCCTCCCTCCCTGTGTCTCACTTGAACTTGGTTGGTTTGCAGACGCCCAGATCCAGAAATTACCTTGCAGAGAGAGTGCACAAGGTCGTGCACACAGCGCCGATCCGAGTCTCTTGCTTGTTTTG
>FN649728.1:5396167-5410202 GCA_000310025.1 Ectocarpus siliculosus | reverse complement strand
GGCAAACATGTGTTTGCGCGTGCGTGTTGCCCGCGCAAACACGGACAACTGGCTGTGCAAGAGCAGACAGAGGCACCAGTGCCTAGTAGACGCCACACAAACGCTCCCCTCCGCATTGGGGGGGGGGCCTTGCGCGTGTGTGCATTTAAGTTTTCTGGGACAGAAACAAGGCAAGATCATTTTTCGATGGATGCTTCCGAAAGACGACCAACGCGAAGGGGATGATGGTTGGGTGCAGATGTTTGACGGGTTCGAAAGGCTCAACCTCGATGCCACAGGGGAGGGCAGAACACCGTGGCCAACCAACGCCACCAGGGTGCAATTCTGAATGCATCCGGCGCAGCACAAGCGCACGCCGAGCATCCCTAGGTTCTGATTCAATTCGCGTCCCTTCAAGTGGTGGGGTGCTGTCTCGGGGAGAGTTGATTTTCCTCAAAGAAAAACAGACGGAGAGACTGCTGCAGGTTTTCGCCTCCTGCTTGCTGCCTGGAAAATAAAAAACACGATTTCCGGCCGCCACACCCCACCCGCTGTTGCTGCTGCTGCTGCTGCTCACCGTTGGTCCCATCACAGGGGACAAGTCGAGCCCCGTAGCCGCGACCCCCGAAGGCGACGGGGTGGGAGCTGAGAGGTCAGGGTCAGTACCGTGATGGAGTGGCGACCTTGTCGTGGGCAACAGCCCCGGCTCGGGAACACCGCTGAAAAACACGGAGAGCCGCGGAGGGAGAGAAGAGGGGAGGCCAGCGCAAAGAAAAAGCAGAAAAAAACCGGGTCTGAGTTTCCGGGTGCTTGGACTACACGACAGCGTAACGCAGCATCGCATGGGGCTTGACGCTGAGCTTGCCGAGAGGCAGGGAGCAAAAGAGAACACCTCTGCGTGAGAACCCTTTTCTGCACCAGGCAGGAACAGCAAACGCAACACAGCTACAATCGTGAAAGCTGTCGTCTGTCTTGTGCCTTTCAAGCCAGCGTATGGCCAACCGCACACACAATCGACCAAAACAACACTCGACAATCTGCAATCTGCAGGTTTTTCGCCCTCTCCACCTCATGGATGCACAGCTTGCACCCGCGTCATCGAAGCAGTCGGTCGGAGGCATGGCCGCAGACGGAAAAGGAACGGCTGACGTCGAGTTGAACGGCGCGTCGAGTTGTCTACTATGTATATCGGGTCTCGCCTTGTTCCGAGTGTTTTGGACCCAGCAGCGGGTTTGGACGAATTTGCGAAGATAACGCCTTCGAAGCAACAACGGTCAAAAGCGGGGTTGGGGGACGCAGACGAAAATAAAAAAAGGGCACTTGGGTAAACGCTGGTTGGTGGTTGGCCTGGCTGGACTTGAGGGCGCGCCACATGGCGCGTACAGACAGGGGGGGAGAATTGGCTTCCGCTACATAACGGCCGCTCCTCGTGTCCTTCCCTCACGGTAAGGGTTGAAAAGGTCTGACAGGCATACCGAGACGCACAGCAGAAAACGTCAAGATATGCCTGGGCGGGTGGATACACATGCCATAATCGTCTGGATACCCTGTAGACCGTGTTCGGCGATTTGGGCCGCACGTGTCTTCCCTGTGGGGAGAGAGCTTCCGACATTCAATATCGACAGCCCGGACGTTATCCCAGGCTGCAGTTCTGATATTTCGTGCGTACCTCAATTTTCGGCACAGGCAGACCGACAAATGCGAACACTTATGCAGTTGTACCCCGCTTTTTAGTGTGGTTCAAGGGTAGCCGTTCCATGGCTCTTGCCCAACCGTCCTGATGCACAACAGCAGAGTTGCACGCTGCTCGCGCTCCGGAATGGTTGAAGTTGCACGAGAAAAATTGCGCGAAGAACCGTGCAACCGTGCTGCGCGCTGCACGATACATGCGTGACATGTTGTGCATACAGTATTGCTGCACGCGAGGCGTCGCAGCAGCAGCATCAGCGTGTCACTTTGTGCTGTAGAAAGCACCAACATTCATTCGTTGCTCGTGCACGAGACCGCTCGCTACCCACAAATAACCAAACTACATTAGGTCTGTAGATGGAAGAAACAGCAATCCAACACACAGGACACCAACAACAGACAACAGGGAGGGTAACCACGTGGAGAGTGCAGGGCGTCTACAGAGGGACTGCTGCCAATGTCGACTTGCAGTGAAAGTAGTTGTAGCTCCATAGTGCGTGCACCAGCTCAATTTGGTAGATTGCACTCTGCTCATTATTCGGTACAGACAAGCTGCAATATTATATTTTTCAGTTTCCCAAGAGTTTCCTAAAAATATTGTTGGTGTAGTCTACAGACAACGACCAAGACACGAACACTGACAGCCAGTGTCACCGGACTGCACAATGACATATTCATCAATGAGAAACTGCACAACGTGGAAAATAGGGACAGGCGCGGCATAGTCTAGAGCAGCACACGCGCGAGCTTGCAGACGCAGCCAAAGCCACGTGCATGTTACCGCACACGTCCCACTTCACCCACACGCCATTCGAATAGGGCAGGTAGGCAGAGAGGCAAGCAGGTCAAGCAACACCCACAACACAAACTTGTCATCGTGCTGCCAGGTTAGCTAAATAGATAAATAGCTAAATAGGCATGCCCGACTCATGAGTCCTGCGGAGGTGTCAACTTGAGCTCTTTCACTACGTCTTCGGCGGATAGTCGGTACAATTTGCCGCAGAACTCGCACTTGACTTCTATCGTCTCCTCCTTCTTCACCAGCTCTTCGACCTGTTGAAATGGGCGGTTGTGACGTTGCGCGTTTCAAAAGTTCCGGGAGCCACGACGTTCATGTCTGCCAATTTCGGCAGTCGGTTGGCATGTACAAGTACTTTGATTGCCTCTCACCCGTTGGTGCTATTATAGTCACTTTGTACTTCTGTACAAGTAGGCGCCCGGACACAAGAAACTTCAGTTTCGGATCGAGACTCGATTTCTTATTTCGTAACCATCGTCGCGTTCAGGGAAATATTATAGTAGAAATTAGGGCAGGATCCTGAGCTGGCTGTGTTTTTTACCCAATTTTAATATTTTGCTAACATATTTGAGGCGTTTTTTCGTAACGGTACACTCCTTAACTTTGGGGGGCCGAACTATTGTAACACAACCGCACCACGCTTGCTCCCAAGAGAAATACCACCACCAACTGACAAACAAGCCGTCATACCACACAACATATACCCAGCGATGGGACTTCAACATGCACCTGCTGCGTACCAGCCATACCCCCCCCCCCGCCCCTCCCCCCCGCAACTCTATAGCCACCACCGGTGACGTCGCACCTCTGTCTTTTCAAGGAGCTTGAGCGCGGTGTAGACCCTCTCGTCGGAGCAGTGGCACAAGAACTCCGGTCGCTTGTAGGTGATCGCCCCCACCCCCCCCAAGCCCTCGAGCAGCGATTCCACGATGCTTATCGGTGTCATCCCTCTACCCATCAGATCGCTGGGGTCCGATGACTGTTGTTTTGGTCGGGGGAAAAAAAAATGTAAGCGCATGTTGTGTGCTGCAAGCAACCGTTGGTGGCAGTTTCTATCTCTGACGGAAGAGCTCTCGTCTGCGGCAACACCCAAGGGGCCATGCAGCCCGATACCTGGGACTAAGGCGAGTAGAGCAGCCAACCGAGTACAACCTCATATATGTTGGCTGCGGTTGAGCTAAACGATTCAATTCCACAAGCTGTTGCGAAGCGGACGGTTGGACAACCCGGACGGCGTGGCTACCCGTTGCTACGGCGGCGGCGAAGGGTACGCTTTTTGTACAAACGATGTGGCTTCTTCGCCCTTGGCGACTGACCTTCAAATGCAAAACGACGCCCGAGTGCATTGTACAAATGACCCCCACGCCCCTACAACCCCCTTGGCCCGAAGACTTCTCGGATAACAGGGGAAAACCGAGGCGCTCAAACGATACAAGAATCCGCTCTACAAGGAAGGATAGTGCTGCTCCGTATTGGAACAGACGCGCGGGGAACTGGTCGCCTGATTGGGGCAAGCAACACACGAGTAAATATCCCCTATGGTCCCTACGCCCACAATGCAGAGTTTGGTATGTTGTTTCCCCCTAGGCAACGCGCCAACCTCAGGAACGTACGCTGCGCCGGCTCTTATTGCCACATGTATGTAATGTTGGGGTTCGAATTACATGTTCAATTCTGTGACTGTTTCCGCAAGGTTGAGTCTTTTTTTTTTTTCGGACGCGTGGCTATGTATCTATCGCATGCTGTATTTTTGGAACAAGAACATGACGTGCGAACAAGTCTTACCCTTGCAAGAAGCTTCGCGATGTTGTTGATCACGGTCTTCTCCGTCTCCTCTGAAGCTTCGGGCAGAGTCTCCAGCATGTATCCCCCCGCCTGTCGGACCAGCGCATCCTGTTCTCACCGTGAAACAACGTCATCCACGGTGGCAAAAAGGGGTAACAAAACAATGTGCGTGTTGGTGTACTTAAGGTTCATCTCGAACATTGCGTTTGGGGTTGATCGAGACCTTCCAAGGCCAACAACAACAACAACAACAACACACGAGATGCAGAATCCGTGTTTTCTCGGGCGAAAAAACAACGACATGCGTTGCGAAACAAACACCGAGTAAACAAAAAACGTGTATTTCCGTGAGCAGGTAGCGCACATGTACCCCCAACAAAACAAGTTGAGCCAGATCAAAATGGACGTGTATCAAAATGGACGTGTTTCAAAATGAGAACGATTCTCCGAGGCGCCTTCCGTCCTGGGTCTCAACCATTGAAAAAACATCTTGTGCCTTCTTCCCTTACCGTAACGAAGCAACCGGCAGCAATGGCGCATGACTTCTGCTCGGATTCCGCCAGGTAGGACGCGGCGTCGTAGGCCACCTCTCCCGTCTTGAGGGCGGTGATGCCCGTGTATGGTCTCTGGTAGTCGGGGTGATTCCTCACGACCTATGCACAAGGGCGTGACAGGTGGACGACGGCAGCGGTGGCACACTTGTGTGGATGTGTACTGCTGTACCTCACTGCTCCTGCGTGGGGATGGTTACTGGGCTACTCGCAACGCACCCCGACCAGGAAAAAGACCAAGGAAGACAAAAAAGGTCGCAAGCAAGTATGGCAAGTTTCGTTTAGCCATCTTCCAATGCCTGCAGGCTTTGGCGGCCACGGAATAGCGGTACCCTCAGGTTCTCGACAAGCGGGTCTCCACCTGGGTGTGATTAGTGCAGCGCTGTACACATTCGCCCGGGTCATGCACCACATACACACACAGGCATCCGCATACCTTCAGTAGGCCTTCCCCTATTCCTTGAGCCACGTCTTGGTTCCCGTTGTCCTTCAGCGGGAGTTCCACCTGCCGAAAGGGCGCGCGAAGGAACAAGAAACGCTTGGATCTAGAGCAACCCTCAGGTTGTAGTCGGCCTCCTCTCATACAGTCATAAACACTTCAGGGGCTACAAGTCAAAACGAAGCAACAGTGAGAACAACTGGCCGGTTGGCTGCTCACAGACCAAGCGGGACCAACAAAATGGGTATGGTTAGTGACAAGAAAAAAGAAATACAGCAAGTCAAACACGTGGTTTCTACTTTCGACCACGGCCGAAATATTCTCCAAAAAACAAACGTACAGGTCATAACGTTTACTTTCGTTTCGTTTTCATCGGCCACCATCGGCCACGAAGTCAACTGCTGTAGATCCACTGACCTTTCCGTTGGTCACGTAACCCCTGACCCCCCCCTCCCCGTCGCTGATCGCCACGACGCCCCCCAGCGGCCCACTGCCACTGAACGAGAGCTGAAACGTCTCCCGATCCTTCAGGCCACCGGCCATGAGCATCGTGCAGACCATGACCCTCCCCAACGCATCCGCTGCCAACGGGTACAGATCTTGCCGGATGAGGGCATCCTTTTGCAGTTCATGGTCATAGGCACAGAAAAGAATTTAACGGGGCAGTGCATGATGGGGGTGGGATTGACAAGGCAAGTCCCGCGTATCGTGAAAACGTCCCATTCTGGAAAATACTTGACCCATGAACGTGCCCGTCCGGCCGATGGCGCAGAGATATTTCTGTTAGCATGCGCTGAAGCTCCACCCAAACCAAATACCAATGCTCACAATGCTCAAGTGTTGTCGCCATTAGGGTAGATGTGTTCGTTCGATGGAAATGCGCAACAACCCTTCGATGGAAAACGCGGGCAAGCACGAGGCAGACGACAAATACTGTACAAACAAAGAGCGACGCAGGAGCGGTCATGACACCCCAAAAACCCGCGACAGCAGAAAATTGGGAAACACAGCAGGCACCCCACCACCACCACCAACAGCAGCAGCAGCAGCAGCAGCAGCAGCAGCAGCATTACCACCGGCAGAAGCAGCAGCAACAGCTGCAACAACAAACAAAGTAACAGCGCGCGAAGACGAAGAAAAAGCACCATCGTACTTACCTGCAGGAGATTCCGCGCGGTCACCGCCCGAGCCACGACCTGGCCGTTACCGGCCACCGCCGACACCATGTGGTCTGCGTCGTTCCCCACCGGGGCTGTGTTGTCGGCTATCGCCTTCCCCCCCTCTTCTCCTCCTTCGCCCCCGCCGCCTGCGTCCTTCCCTCCACCCGAACCTTCGACAGGATCTTGGGAGGAATCGTCCTCAGAGCCCTCCCCCGGCGTCGCAGCGCAGCACCGTCGGACTCTGCTGGTGCAACTGGCGGTTTTTTTTTTTGGGCGGGCGGGGGATCAAGACGCGCGTGCACCGGCGTTGTTGTGTGATTTTGCGCTTTGCACGGGACCGTTGCAGGCCGAGCGCCTCGAGCCATTTGGGGGAGCAAAACAGGTCACCTTCCCGGCGCGTGTTGGCGTGCCTGGCGTCAGAAGCAAGGCATTGGCCTGTTTCCTCCCGCTCACACGCACATGACTAATTTAGAACCAACTAACTTCACCCCAAGGCCACGAAGTTGACCAGGGTCACGAATAAGACCAGTGCGGTGAGAGCAGCGCTAAAAATCGGCTAATTTGGCGTTCCTGGAACTGGAGTTGGGAACCCACAAAAACACAGGCGGTGTCAAGTTGTTGGCGGTTTCTTCAAATCTTGACATAGATGGTGTGTGCTCCCAGCAGGGCGCAGCGGGGTGCATCCGGAATGCGAATCTAACCTACACGTAATACACATGGTACTCCTGTTGCCGCTGCGGTCATGCCCAAGCCATGTGTTAGTGCTATACAAAACCGTTGTGTAACCCGTCACACGTGCGTGGCACGTGGTCGAGGGCGCGGACAAATGGCGTAACATACCACCCTCCCCCCCCCCCCCGCCGCCTAAATCCAATTTCAAACACACCAAGCGTCCATTCCAGTCCAAAAAGGACCAATGAATACGAAGGCTGAAATTCCCTCCCGATCAAACGGGGCGCGAAGTACGCGCTCACAGCACGGTGCACATTGTTCCCGGCCTAGGGCAGCTTCTACGGCCGGGGCTGCGCAGGCCAGTTGATGTCCAGTTGGCTCAGCATGAGCCGCAAAGGATCATGAACATATACCAGCGAGACCATGTTACTGCTATGAATACCCACGCAACTACCCAAAGCAACAACCTACATCAGTGAACACTGGACGAACGAATAAGCACCTGCGTGAGCGCCAGGCCCTGCTGTGCCATGACCTGCTGGTGCTGCCATACGATCTCGTTGAAGGGGATGAAAGCGGTGCTCGAACGAAAGCTGCATTGGTGTTCGCCTCGATGGCGACAGCAGACGCGGTTCGAAGAGCCGCGAGATATGCTAGCGCTAGTCGAGCCATGCTCCACCGGTAGGGCATACACTCTCTGGCGTCTGGCGGCGTGCAGGCCGCGCGCTGTGTGTCGGTGCGATGCTGGACTGTCGGCTGATGACTCGACGTGGTCTGGGGAGACGCGCAGCGGAGAATGCAATGCAAGTGGTATATATGATTGACACAGCATTGCGCGGGGCGCGGACCGTTCTGAGAATCGTTGCTCTCGGTGGTCCTTGCTCCGGGATGACAGCGCTCGAGCATCGCCCTCCAAACCACACCACACCACAAACCCTCGCTACCGGCAGAGCTACACAACTGGAGAAGAAAACTACACCTGAAATTGATTGTAGGTTGTTTGTTGATTAGAGAGCGAGAGAGAGAGAGAGAGAGAGAGAGAGAGAGAGAGAGAGAGAGAGAGAGAGAGAGAGAGAGAGAGAGAGAGAGAGAGAGAGAGAGAGAGAGAGAGAGAGAGAGAGAGAGAGAGAGAGAGAGAGAGAGAGAGAGAGAGAGAGAGAGAGAGAGAGAGAGAGAGAGAGAGAGAAAGAAAGAGAGAGAAAATGGCGGAACGCAGATCTGTGACACCACCAGAAGATCGAGACATGGATCCGGCCATCATTACCAGCAACTCAGCCACGAACGTTAGTTCGCTCACGACGCTGCGACTGCGAGAATACTCGGCCCCGACAGCTACGGGGAGGTGCCTGCTAGCACAGTTCACAGACAGAGAAGTCATCGTGTACCAGGCGTACAAGCCTGAGCTCGGCAATTTCGCCGTCGAGAACCAATACTTCGGCGGTGATGGCTTCAACTTCAAGAGAACGTCATGGGTCAAGCCGAACTTCACGTGGATGATGCACCGTTGCGGCTGGGCAAGCAAGCAAAATCAGGAGGTGGGAATAACTGAGGGTTGGTCCAGTTCGTGTGTTCCGGGCGAGGCTGTGGCCACTGAAAAAACAAAAGCATCGTCCGTGGATACTGCGGGGCGGTCAAAGCCTGATCTGTAGCAAAGTCCTCAGCAGCACATCCTTTTCGTCTACGATGTACACTCCCCAACGGAGAGCTTTTGGACAGCTAACAGTATTTTCCTGCTCGGCACTACATGTTATATTGTCAGCCTTTTAAAGTATATATTTTCAACTCCTTCCACCAAATGGCAAGGTGCCTAACCAAATTTGCCCATCCGTGTGGGCCCGCCCTCTAAACCCTGTAATTCATCAATGTTGCAATATTCCTCCGCGTCGCCCGCCGGACACTCAAGGTCGTCCTGGCGCTGGCCCTCAGGAGAGATTTCTGGGACGACGTTCTGTCCCAGGCCGTTATGTCCAACTACGAGTCGTACCGTAGTACCATGTCCGCTGAAGTACCGCGCGGGGACGCGCAGAGACGATGGAAAGCATCGCTCCAGGCATCGGACGTGGTCATGCAGTGGGATCCAGACCACATGCCGTTCACGGGACATAAGACGAATCACAGGTAGTCCGCGACTCTGCCTGCAAGTCAGTGTTGTGTGTTCAGTTGTTACGTGCGTTCATGAACAGCAGTGAGGCTGAAACTTCAGGAAGTGTACACTCAGGTTTCACGGAAGCTTGCGCGTGAGTGTGCCCTCCTAATGTAGACTAATGTACATGGTTCAGAATGCAATACTACCCCAGCTCCAAAGACAACAAGAGCATGCGCTTTCCAAAAGCTTACTGCAGTGTTCTTATTAAGAAACTAAACGCATACTTTCGGGTCGAGGCTCATTGTTTTCTTGTTTCGCATCGAGCGCAGGTTGTTATCTGCTGGTAGAGTTTAGTCTAGGATCCGCCGCTCAGCTGTTTTTCTTTTACCTATTTTCTTATGCATACAAGTATGTATGTAGTGTTTCGCGAAAATGGTACTGTAGACATACTTCCATTTCATATCGGAGTAGTAGTAATTGCGGGTCCATTGCGTATCATGAATAACGTCAAGGACATCGTGGTGGTAGAGACGCAGGCACTCGATGGAACTTTTCTGTAGCTGCTCCACATGATATATGTGTGTCAAAGATGACGGCGGACGTGTGTTCGTTCCCGTCGCCGAGTGAGAAAAGATGTCCCATCCCCCCCCAGGCGCTGAGCTCGTGCCATCTCATAACTTGCTGTGTGAACCGTGCGTGTTGTCACCAAGAAGACCACCATGAACCCCCGACAAACCATCGATTCCCACGCCCTAACATCGACGTTACAACCGGATGCGTTCGCCCTGTTTTTTTTTGTTCCTCAGAGCTATTCAGCTGGGCCTGCGGGGTGACGCGCTGGCCGCGTTCCGTGGGCCGGCGTTCGGGGAGACGGGCATCCAAGACGTGAGCGCCTTCGCCAAGGCGACGGAGGAAATACACCGCCCGCGCGCTGCCGACGGGGGAGGGGGGGGAGGTCATCCCGACGCCCCGGCGGCCACGCCACCCCCCCCTGCTCTGCTGCTGCCCATCGAAGAGACCTATCCTGTGGTGGACGCCTCGGTGGCGCAGCGGCTGGGAATCGATTATTAGCAGGCCCGAACAGGTTTCAGGACGGGGGGGTGGTGTGGGTTATGACCTGATGCTCCCACCTGCGATTCTCCACCACGATGAGACACGAAAGTCTTTGTGGATATCGTATAGCCTTATCGCTTCATAGTTTCTTCCCCGCGGACCCTGCCATGTTTGGTTGAATGTTGGTGAAGGACGACTAATTACTGCAGCGCCGCCGATTCCTTGAGTTGCAAGGCTCTTGTAAATCATGTTGTGGATTCGTTCTTGTTTTTTTGCTTTCGTCCTATTTACTGTAGGCGCCGGCTTTGTACGAGTTCCCAGGTTGTTGAAGTATTTATTGCATCCTTGAGCCCTTCCCGTCAGGGTGGGCGTGACGGAACAAAAGTTTCCTCTTTGCATGCTATTGTCAGTCGATATCATTGACAGAGGAAATGATGTACGAAGCCCGATATCCCGACAGGGTTCTCATTGCATTATCCCCAATTGTCGGCCTTTGGGAGCTCTCGATAAACACAAGATGCGAATTGTGCCCAAGAACTCTTACTTCCGGTGCCGTCCACTTGCACAATTGCAACAGCAGTGAACATCTACTTGTTGCGCGTTGCGAAGCACCGAGCGTGGTAAAATAGTTTTAGAGTGGGCATTCAATCCGACGTGCGGTGAGATTCCTCACTCCAATTTCAGGCGCAGACATCAAAGGCGTCCTGCGAGCAACTTGAGCACGTAGCACATGCCAAAACAGTTTCACCAGCTTGATTTCGAGCTGGCCCGTTCCCTCGCGTAAGTAACATCTTTTTGCTTTTGGCTTCCTCAAGCAACGCCGGCTGTGACACAACATCCCTCGTGTCTAATAGTTTCAGGAGCTGGAATTGAATTGGCCAACGTTAATGGCAGTCAGCCTCAACTTCTACCCTCTACTCGTACTCCCTTGTGTCCAGGGTTCGCAGAACCAAGAACCAAACGCCGTTGTCTCCCATGCCACCGTTACACTCCGCAGAAAGTATCAAGGCCCTATTGAGGGTACGACGAGTGAGACCCAATGCATATGCGCTGCATAATTCGCTCAAGCGCTTGTTATCGACATTCTAATTATGTCCACAACTTGGTGAAAGTGGGAAAAAATACCGGTCGTGAGGGTAAGGGCAACACCAAACAAGAAACCACCAGCTCGCCGAAGCAACAACGCGCACCCGAAACCCCATTGAGAGACGAGACAATGTAACGAACACCGTGGGAAACGACCACAACAGCCACCGTCAAGAACAGGCGCCAGAACCCGCAGAAAGCAGCAAACACCGCAGCAGCAGCAGCAGCAGCAGCAGCAGCAACAGCAACGCGCCTAACAAGGCGCTGGTGAAGACATCACAGTTGAACGAAAAACCACGAAGCACGACGACCACAGCCATCGCCAAGCACAGTCGGCAGAACCCGCAGAAAGCAGCAAATATAGCAGCAACGCTCTAGCGCGCCTAAACGAGGCGCTGGTGTAGGAGCGACCACAGCATCCGCCTGCGCATCTGCGAGATGTCCGCCTGTCGGAAGTCGAAGGGAAGGTCGTCGCTAAGGTAGGAGGCGAACGACACCGCGAACGCTCCGCAGTCGCTGCCGTTCTCCTGCCGAACCAACACACACAAGAGCAAACCGACACCATTTTCGATACGGAGGTAAAAGTACACGTCCTACACTACACGTTGGTGATATGCATAGTAGTCGTAGTGCTGGCCGAGAATGCCCTGTGCTGCATTCTTGCAAACGACAATATCCGGACCCATGAAAAGTGGCGTTGTTACGTTGTTACCAACGACGACGACAACAGCAACAATGATAGCAACAACAAACAACAACACTACAATGCAACAACAACAACAACAACAACAACAACAACAACAACAAACAACCTTCACCTGCTGGGGGGTCGAGGCCACCTTGGTCCCCACGGTTGTCCAGTCGTCTGGCTCGAACGTAGCGTTGTCTCCGTTCTTGTCCTCATCCTCGTCCTCCAGCCACAGCAGCAGATCTTCCCGCACGGACTTGCCCCCTCCGCCCATGCTGTCGTAGTAGTTGATGCGCTGAAAAAGCGGCCCACCAAAAACGATGCAACAAGCGCTGCTGTAACCGGGTGACACCCGCCAGCGAATCTCAATTGCACCCTACTGCTGTGTGACTGTTTCCCTCCGCTAGATGGTATAGACCGCTTCGCCCGTGGCGTCAAGGCTTGAACGCGAACCTTGTCGCATCCATGCCCCCTGCTGATCCCCGCGGACCGTCTGACTACTACGCGTTTGTTTCTTTTCATGCGTAGCATACAAGTAACGGTACGGCTAGCGCGAACCACGAACGACGAACGAAGCATCGAAGAAAAAAACAAAAAAGGCCGACCGACTTTTTACACAAACCTTCTGCTGCACGAATATGACCGCCATGCACCAGTGGGCATTCGACACATTGACCGGTACGAAGATCTTGTCCATCTCAAACACCTTGACCCTGGGAAGCGGCCGGACCGATCGCGGGGGTTGGGTGGGGGGGGTCTGTGGTCGAAAAACAAAGAATTATTTCGACTCAAGTCTGGGGGTAAGTGAGAAATAATGCCACCAAGTACCCATATCATGCAACACGCCAACTTTCGTTTTAGGAGATATTCTATTTTTTTATCCCCTTTATTCTGGACGTATCAGCCGGGGTAACTGAGGACTGGAAAAAAGAGCATCTAGTACAAGACTATTATCCCAGAGGACTCAACAGAGAGCGGGGACAAACGCGATGGTATACACGCGGCTCATGGGAGGAAGGAGGCCCACGCAAGAACAGCTGGATCCGTCACAGCAAGTCCGTGCACGTGTTGTTGTTGTTGTCGTTGTTGTCTTCACATTAAAAACCGTTCCGATCTCTCTCTACCCAGTACCTTCCTATGTCCGTACTGATCCAACACTCGACGCGGTCGATTCCCGTGGTCACAAGTTAACTTACCCTAAAAAGGTACACTCAAATAAACTGGCCCCGAGGGGTCCGCAAGTCAATAGAAATCAACGACAGATATTCTGGAATCCTCCACTCCCTCTTCGCGCTATGCGAGGTATCAACTGCACGTGTGCACGAAGAAGAGAGCCTGAACCACACCCGCGACAACCGCCGCCGCCACCGCCGCCATGGCTTCTCCAGAGATGGGCAAAAAAAATAAAAATGGATCACCAAACAATAACAACTGGAACACACTTGTGACCCATGCATGCATGGACCTGGCGTGGGACGCCAAGACTCGAACTCACCTTCGTGTCCATCTCTTCACGCCCGTGTAGTTGTACTTGCAGTCCATGCCCTTGAGCTTGGTCAGGAAGAAGGAAGTGAAGAAGTGTGATTGCCGTCTAGAGGGGTTCGCCTTGCACAGCTTGGTCGGAGGTGCGCGCGTACACCGGGGGGGGGGGGGGGGGGGGACCCCAAACCCTTTCTGCCCCAATCCTTAAAACCTTTACCCCCCCTCCCCCCCAAACCCGGGAGGAACCCCCCCGAATTTCCCCCAAACCAGGCCCCCCATCCCCAAACGGGAAACCCCCCGGGGGATTTCGGGAAACCCTTAAAGGGGGCCCGCCCCCCCCTGAAGGGGTTTCGGGCCTTTTGCCCACTTTCCTTTGTTTGAAAAACCCCCCCTTTTTAAAATTTTTTCCTTTCCGGGAAAATTTACCCCTTTGTAACTTCCCCCAGGGGGGTTTACCCAAAGAAAAAAAAAGGGGGGACCGCTTTTTTTTTAAACTCTTTTGCCAAGCAAAAAAAACCCCCCCCCAAGGGAAAAACCCGGGGGGGGGGGGGGGGGGCTTTTGTAAA
>FN649728.1:5375302-5389132 GCA_000310025.1 Ectocarpus siliculosus | reverse complement strand
TGGGGGGGGGGGGGTCCGCCAAGTGCAAAAAAATCGTGGTGATGACGTCAAGAATGAGGATAGTGTGACCAACATGGGGGGCCCGCGAAGTGCAAAATAATCGTGGTGATGATGTCACGAATGAGCATAGTGCGACCAACATGGGGGGACGGCGAAGCGCAAAATATTCGTGGTGCCGTCACGCTTGAATAAATATAGTGCGACCAACATGGTGGGTCCGCGAAGTGCAAATGAAAAACAAAAAAATCCATGGTGATGTGATACTTGAAAGGATGTACTGTGATCGCTGTCCTACGCGAGAGTGAGAGCGCTGCGGCCGCTAACCCCGTGTACGAAACCAGACAAAAGGAGCGAACGAAGGTACATAATCTGTGAACCGCGAAACGCCTCCTTAAAAAAAATGCCGATATCACTGCCGTGGGTGGGCGTTCCAACCAGGGCGAACCTTTCGGAGCTTCCGCAATAAATCCTCTCGTGTGCCGCCCTCCGCGTGGGCGATCGCGTCCAGCTCTCTCTTGGCCTTGCGGCGACAGCACGAACGAGTGAACAAAACATACAAAACGGACGAGGAACACGCGCGTCATCGAACAGACCCCACGTCAGACGGAACAAAAAAACAAAATTGTAAGAACAACAACGCCTTCGGCTTCGTCCGCCTCCTCTTGGAACCGAAATATACACACATCAAAACCAAAAGACAACACAAAGTACGGTTTCATTGAAAGTGACCCGTCGAAGATACATATATCCAGCTTTCCTTCATTGGAGAATGTGTTGAATACGGCAAAGCTTAAAAAAAAAAGCCAGCCACAGAGATAACAGGTACCGCCAGACAGAGACATCAGCGCACACGAATGCTGGCGAGATACACCTTTTGGGAGACTGTCAGGGCGTGGTGCACGAAGCAGAATTCGGGGATTGTGAACACGTTGGTTGTCTCGTTACATGGCCATTGGGTTCGTGTTCGCCAGTCGCTACAGAGGAGAGCTACCTCGTACGGAAGGCTGTGCCGAACAAAACGGAGTCTGGGCTGGATAATACGCTACTGCGATTTCAAACGGCGCCGAACGAGGGACACGCCACCATCAGCAACAATAAACGACAGCGACAACACTGAAGAGCAGCAGCAGCATCAGCAGCAGCAGCAGCCACTGCGGTAAGAAAACGACGGAGCACCATCCGAGCGTTTGCAAACACCAAAAACATTCACGGAACAAAAACCACACAGCTCTTGTACGCATAGCGACCAAGTCCCGACGGGGGGACATACAGTTGCTGTGCGACGCTTCACAGCCCATACCTGGTCGATGAAGGACGCACGCTGCTCCTCGAGAGACTTTCCATGACCCTCCCCCGGCACGACGAAGCCACGGCCTGCACAAAACAAAACAACAGACGCAAACAACACCGGTTAAAGAGGTCATAAGGCCACCTGTAAGAGATCACAAAAGCCAGAACGGGTTTTCCACGTAAGAGAAACGCCGACACAGTAAAAAAAACGACAACGACGACGACGACGACGACGAAGGTTGTGGCATCAACAACCAACATCACACCAACAACAAACACAGCCGGCAGAAAACCTAAACGAAGATACTCGTTGCAACCACCTAGCCGCCTCCCCCCCACAACCACGAAAGACGGGTTCTTGCGCGTCCGTCCACCCGCAGACCTTTCGCGTAGACAGCCCCGCCTGCCCCCCTACCGCCCACTTCCCGCCCGAGCACGGATAGGAACTCCTCCCAAGAGTAGTGCGAGCTTTCCGTGCGGAAGGTGTCGAGAGCCCTCAGGGCTTCGCCTAGCCTGCGTGCGACATGGTAATTAGAGCGAGAGAGCAAAGCCAAGAAGAGGCATCAGTCGAAGGGAAGGGCGAAAAGGAGATACTTGTAGAGGGGCCAGACTGGATGCAACACGCCCGAGGGCTGAAGAACGACTTGTGCGTTGTGTATCGCGATCTCGATCACCCCCGGTCGAGATCTGATCGCTATCTTCTTGAGGATACACAAACTTTGCGTCGTGGCCGTCTTTCGACATTGTACGAGCCTCACTCAAATAAGCTACGAAGTTCTGGAGGCGTGCCGTACGTATCTGAATGGGAGGCTTGATTAGGAAGCATGAAAACACACGGAAACCCTATACTATGTCGTGATGCATGTTTTGCGAAAGACAACTTCTATGGTGACACATGTTGTGCCAAAAACAACGAGCTCACAAAGTGCTCTAGCAAACAAGCGCCAAGAAGACTTGAGCTGCTGTTCTCACCTTGTCATCTCCTCATCTCCACCATCGGCAAAGTTAGCCAGGCCCTCGTCGTCGTACAAGAGGTTCCGGACGAAGCCACGGAGATTCCTATGCATACAAAGAACACGACAAGGAAGGGCTCGTTCGGTCTTGTCCAGCCTACGTATTGTTATCGTAGGTTGAACGCTTTTTTCTGCAAAAGTTGGCCTTTTTCATTCTTTGACCCGTCTCTCGCGGACTGTTGTAGTTCTGATTGGTGCGGTCTTCTGGAAGAGCAGTCTATGGCCCGGTGTAGCACAGGAGAACAAGAAATCGTTTACGGTTCCCTATAGCCTACACGCTCGGTAGTTCAGTTACTCATCGACCTTCGCTTGATCAACAAAAAAAGCGAGCCCTTCCATGGATGACGGCGTATAGAGAAGACCCCTCCACAGCCAGCTCTTGCAGGCGTCCGTCCGTGAGTTGAGCTTGGGTGTGTCGAGAATACACCCTCGTGGCAACAGGCTACGTGCAACACGAGGTACAGCAGTACAATATCAGGTTCGAGTGTCAGGAACGCCAATACCTCGAAAGTCACCTTTGCATGCAGCAGGCACACTTAGGAGAGAACTTGGCTCTCAAGATTCGCAGCGCAGCCAAAAAAGCACATTCGGCAAGCACGTACAGAGAGAGAGAGAGAGAGAGAGAGAGAGAGAGAGAGAGAGAGAGAGAGAGAGAGAGAGAGAGAGAGAGAGAGAGAGAGAGAGACTTGCCAGCTCCATCCGTGGACCACCCTGAGGGGCCCCTCGGACCTACCAAAACTCATCCTTCGCCCTCCCCCCCTCATTGTCGTGTCGGTCGGTTGGTCGGTCGGCTAAGAGCGGTGCTACTGAAGCGAAGACACAAGCTGGCACGCACCTGGTTTGGTCTGAGGCCCTGTACTTGAGGGGAGGAAAGTAGCCCCGAAAGGCGGTGTCCATCCCCCGGACTAAGGACTCTCCGATCAGGACCTGCGGGTGTGTTGGGACATGTTCACATTTTTCCCACGAGCATTTCAAACATTGCCCTACAGCGCCCTATCTCTGTCTCTCTCTGTCTCCGCTTGACAGGGTTAGGAATGTGGACTGTCGTGCGACGTGGAGTTAATTTACTGCTACATCGGGTGTCCTACAGCAGTACGACCGAATGCGAAGTCCAGCAGAGTTTACATTGCTGCCGTTGCCCATTAGGAGAGATGGCGAGCGTAAAAAAATTGCAGATAAATTCCGAGCAACAACGCGTATGTGCTTACCCGCCTGTGACTCCACCGAAAAGGAATCGTACACACTAGCAGATGCCACGAGTACAGCAGTTCAGTCAACGCACTGTAAGAGCCTGCCGCAACAAACCAGATTTTGAGCGGATCGGCCATCGATGAAAAGTGCGGCGCAACATCGGTATTGTAGACTGCTGCTGTGTGCGGCATTCAAAGTTCTTACAGTAGTTGGTGTTAAACTCACGTCATCCTTTCCGCCTGCCGAGGGAGCACCATGTCCTTCAGGCCAGCACACCCCCTCGAACACAACCTCTCTTGAGAATAACGTCGCCGACATGGAGGTGGCGTGATGAGCGTGGGAAATGGTCGTCGTGAAGTGGCCAACCCACCGCTGTGCGGGAGGTTGTGGCGGCCCCGCGGAATCGTGTAGGTATGCGCTTCTTTCCTGTGCCCCTGACCACCTTTTGATCCACTTTTCTCCCGTTTGTTGCTCAGTGCTTTTTTGCGTTGTGTGACTGGATCCTGCCAGACCTGCTGCTGCTGGGAGAGAGGAACAAAGGTGCAAACACACAGCACTCACACCCATGGCGTCGACACCTGCAACGAGCAACAGCGGTGGTGATGGCACCTTCCCCGTGCTTGGCCTGCTTCCCAAGCAGGAGACGGAGGCTTGGGAGTTTCTCAAGGCGAACCCGCAGCTCGATGGCAGGGGCGTGAAGGTGGCTATCTTCGACACAGGCGTCGACCCGGCCGCCAGCGGGCTTCAGGTGCGCGCTTCGGCGTATGCGTGTGCCTTGTTCTAGTGCTCTGTGTTTGTGGACACGCCGCATTGCATTCATTGCTGCTGCTGCGGAATTGCGGGCTAATATGACAGAAGCCGCACCACACGCCACAGCAGCAGCAGTCGTCAACCAAAGTGCGATGCGTACTTGTTGTATTTGCTCCTGAGTTTTCCGCCCCATTTTTGAGGATGATCGAGCTGCTTGCTGACAGGGACATCATGGCATCATGCTATTTGACTTGACATCGGCAATGAAAACATGACGATATGCACTCCGTGTGCATAATGCATGTGTCCTCAGATTATTGGGGCACTGGCCAGCGCTTGCATTCCAACCATTATTAGCTGTCTGTTCCTTCGTCCCGAGTCCTCAGCGCCAGGTTTCAAAACAACCAGCGGTCTCCTGCACGTTGTTCCAAATCCGCACAGCGCACCCAAGAGGGATTGAAAGATCAAAAGCACGCGACACACCGCACAACGCACACTCCACTCTTCGCAGAGGTGTTTCGGCACTTCGGTGCCGGTATTCGCAGCCTGCTGCTTTTCGTGCGTGCAAGGCCTTTTGACACCACAAGCTTTTGAAGGTGGAAAACGGGCCATTTTTGCGTTCGTCGTCGGAAAAGGTTACACATACAATGCAATGCTAAATAGCGATTTCAATGCGGATTTTCACTTCGTGCATGGTGGTTGCTCGTGTGGTGAACACCGCTCTTCACTTCTGGTGTCTGCTGCTGCTGCTGCTGCTGCTGCTGCTGCTGCTGCTGCTGCTGCTGTGGCAGCTGCTGGTGCCTGCGGGTTGTTGTTGTTGTCTTTACATTAAAGTCGTGTCAGTTGCTTATTATCCCAAAATCTAGCAAAGACGCGGTCCGTGGTCACAAGAATGCTATTATAGAGCCACGAGAAGATCCAAAGAGCACGCAAACTAGCAAGAAAAGGGTACACAGGCCCGAAGAGGTACACCTACATCCCTGCAGAACGTTTGCGTGCCCAAAAACTGAACTACCCGTCCACACACTACATTCGACTACAGCAGCATCACCCCCCCCGTCCTATTTGTACACTTCACCAAAATGAATGTCGACTACAGCGTACAGCTGTCTGGAGTGCTGCCTGTACAATAACACCATGGTAGGCATGGTACAAGTTCGGGGCGCGCAACTGCTGTCTGAAGTGCTGCCAGAATGCGTCCGTGGACATACAGTGAAAAAGAACAACCAACCAAAGCCATCATTGCAATTCAATTGACAATCACCGAATCTACCCCTGATCATCTGCGGGTGCACTCGATGTTACACGGTGCTTGTCTCTGACTGGCCAAAAACGGTGCGGGCATCAATTGATTGGTTCATTGTAGGGTGAAACATTGGTGGGCGCCCGCTCCGTCTCCGTCCTGCCACAGAATACATATGTATGGAGCAAACATACCTCAGAGCAAACACAACCCCGACCACCCTGTCCTTCGGATCACCTCACAGGCAAACATACCCCCGATCACCTACTTGTATGTCCTTCAGATCACCTCAGGCAAACATACCGTAAGAGTCGGAGAGTTGGCACGGGCCGGAGAGATGGCACCGGTCGGAGAGATGGCACCGGGGTGCGATAGAAAACCCGAGAAAAAACGTTTCATTCGATTTACGCACCGGGGTCGGTGAGATCGCACCTGGTGCGATCTCTCCGACCCCCAAATCCAAGATTGACTTCTTTTCAGCTGCCGGAATGAGGTACATGTGCGTACCTTTTACACGTGGGGACGGACTCAGCGGGGAGCCACTCCTTTGTTGTTGTTGTTGTTGTGTTCACATAAAAAACCCGTTCCGATCTCTCTCTGTCCAGTACCTGCAGATGTCCGTACTGATCCGACGCTTGACGCGGTCGATTCCCGTGGTCATAGGCTAACTTACCCTAAAAAGGTACATTCAAATAAACTGGCCCCGAGGGGTCCGCATGTCAAGATAAATCAACGACAGATATTCTGGAGTCCTCCGCTCCCTCTGCGCGCTATGCGAGGTAACAGCTGAGACTAGGAGTCAGCATCACGGGCCAGAAGAGAAAGAGGTACACCCCCCTGGTTCAATCTTGGTGCTTCACACGCAAGCAGAGACAAGGCCATTTTATGTACGATTGGATGGTCGCGGTTCACGCGGGATGCCAGTTGTTTTCATAATTTTATTGGTATAGAAGTTGTCAACCGTACACTCAACCAAACACGCAACGTACAAGCCGCACCCTACCCCACCTTACACAACCCGAAGCTATTGTACTTCTGCGTACGTACTGGTATCCGTAGAAGAAGACCGAAACGAAAGCGGGAACCAATTGATACCGTGTGTACTGGTACCAACTCAGATGCTCTATTTCGCTGCTTTTTCGCGGCATGTTGTACAAGTATGTGTATTTCGCCACCTTTTTTCCGGCTCAGAATCCAGTGTTCAGCGGGCATCCTACTTGTTTAGGGTGTGAACGCTTGGACCGAAGCCCGGAGCCCGTAGGATAGACCGCATGGACAACCACTATGCCCTATACAGCAGTAGTTTTATCAGCTCCATGTCACAAGAGCCTACCCTGACTCGACCCATCCATCCTCGAACCTCACAGGCGGGGGGATCATCGGGCTCACTTTCACCGAAATGAGGGGGGGGGGGGGGGGGCAACAGGGAGAGGTGATGAACCCCCTGAGCCACAGGGGTAAAAGTAGTTTCCTCGGTTGAAAGTCCCGCATGTGGCTGCCCAAGGAGGTGGAGGTCACGTGGTTGTTTTTGTTGGCTGCTCGTGTGAACCCCACAGCGAAACAAGGTGCGGACAGAAGAGCTGATGGCAAGCTTAAGCTTCAGTGTTCACACGCAAGAGTATTTGATTGGATCCTGAGAGAGTTGACATACAGAAGCCCAACGCAAAGGATCCCATGTATCATCCATGCAATACATGCATACCCTAAATCTTATCCACAGAGCCCCAAGTCTCCGTATATCTTCTCTACATTCATGACTACCGTTGGCCAAAAGTTCGGTGCACACCCCATCACGTTGCTTTGCTCCAACCCGAAAAAGCCGAGTCGAGAACAAAATATATATCACAAGAGGAAGTGGCCGTGCGAGGCCCAAAGAAGCTGAAGACGCTCTGCACGCATCCCCTGCATTGCATTGCCGGGTGGTTGTTGGTTTCCATACCTTCTCTCTACACGATCACCGCGACAACGGTGGACAGTACATGGCGATAGAAATGAAGGCACAACTCGCACCACGTGGGATGGGATGCCTCTCTCAAGTAGATTGGGGTGCGAGAGAAGGGAAAAATCGAGATTCTGTCTGTGAATCCATGCATCTCGTGTCCCATTCACGGCAGCCAAAATTGTCGGACACAAGTTAGGAGAGAATTGTAGCAACACGAACACCTTTTTCAAGAACAAAACTTGTCTCTTTCGCAGGGTAATTCCCGTTAGTTAGTTATTGCTTTCTGCGATACTCACCCCCGAAACGGAATCGCATGCACACCTCATCTTGCGTCTGTCCCGCGGCCGTTGCGTTTGTCAGTCCAAGTTCTCGTGGCCGCAAAGCGCTTCGAACAGACACCCTTCCCTTTATGCGGCTACTACAACCCCCATCGCTGTTCTCGTCGTTGACAAACCGTCACATGTATTTGATCAGCCATTTAGTCGTTTTCGGAGAATAAGATTTACGAGACAACACCAATGAACAACCAACGCTATTAGGTGTGCCCGGACGGTAGCCCCAAGGTGCTCGACATCGTCGACTGCACGGGATCCGGGGACGTGGACACCTCCACCGTGCTCAAGGGGGGCTCCGTGACTACCGCTGCCGACGGCGTCCGCGAGATCAAGGGGCTCTCTGGCAGGTACGGCGTGTGTGTGTGTGTGTGTGTGTGTGTGTGTGTTTGTGTGTGTTGGCATCAACCGCGCGATGTAGCCTGCTGACCAATGAAACGACGCCCGTCTCAGTGCGCGCGCGCGCGCGCGTGTTGTTCTTTTGTTTGCGTCGACCGCGGCGACCGGCTGGCCAATGGGAGTACGTCAGTCTCAGTGTGTGTTATGTTGGCAATGGCGGCGCCAAACAGGCTGACCAATGAAACCATGTCAGTCTCAGCTTTTGTGATTGTTGTGTTTTTTGAGATCGAACGCGCCAACCGACTGACCAATGAAAATATATCAGTCTCGGTGCGGATAAACAATGAAAACGATTCGAAAGGCCATGATCTCGAACCCCGCGAGGGAGAGTCATAGGAGAGGCTAGGCGATTCTCCGGAGTCAAGACGGAAACGCTAGCACATGAGGAGAAATCCAGTTGCTATCTACATACCGTTTCAATGTTCAGCTCGTGCTCTGTTTATTTCTTAATTTGTGGTTGTCGTTGTTGGTGCTGGTGGCGGCGTGCGACAAAGGACCCTCCGCCTCAACCCCAAGTGGACCAACCCCAGCGGGGAATGGCGCGTGGGCATCAAGCGCGCCTACGGGCTGTTCCCGAAGCTGCTGGTGACGCGGGTCAAGGCCGAGCGGCGCAAGGATTGGGACAAGAAGCACCTCGCAGCGGAGGTGAGTCCGTCCGTGTCGTGCTTGGCTGTCACCGCTGTACGTAGGGAACGAATGATCGTGCGAGCGTTGCCTTGTGGTAATGAGCTTGCGAGCTTTTGCTGTCACTGCTGTGCACACCGGCAATCAATGCTCGTTCGCGTTGCAATGTGGTAATGAGCGCTTGCTGTCGCTGCTGTACATGGGCAATCAATGCTCGTTCGCGTTGCGATGTGGTAATGATCGAACTGTTGCTGTGTCGCCTGCTGTAGATGATCGTGCAAGCATTTCTAGAAAGGGATTTGTTGTTGCTGTTATCTGGCAACAATGCTCGAGGTGACGTCGGCCTTTCCTCTTGACATGCTCGTGGTAGGGTTGCGAACAGGAGATGTTGTCTACTTTTTTCAATATCACAAGGTTTTCCGATGCTGTTGATCCTTCCCCTCCCCTCTTGCTGATGATCCTTCCCCTCCCATCTTGCTGATAATCCTTCCCCTCCCCTCTTGCTGATGATGGTGATACGCGCCTTCGGTTTGACGTCAACTGCCTGCGCGCGACCTTTGAAACCGCAACATGTCCCTTCCTAATACACCCTCTTACCGCCCATGGCCCAAAGGTGCAGCTGCTCTTGTTTTCTTGGGCATGGCTGTATATACTTGTATGTTTGTATCGGCCCGCGATGTGGAACCCACGACCAAGTATTTTCCCCTCAATTATCGTTGCATTTTTTTTTTTTTTTCGCCAGGCGGCTGTTGCCCGCGAGATCTCGGCGTGGAAGGCGACGCACCCCAACCCCAACCCCACGGACAAGAAGTTCCTGCTGGTGAGAGAGAGAGAGAGAGAGAGAGAGAGAGAGAGAGAGAGAGAGAGAGAGAGAGAGAGAGAGAGAGAGAGAGAGAGAGAGAGAGAGAAAGAGAGAAGATGTCCTGCTTTATTATCGATGTCGCCTTTGTTCTTCTGCCATTGTTGCTGCTGTTGATTTGGCTGGAGAGACACGGAGGCGCTAGATAGAGAGAGCAGCAAACACGACGTGTATGGTGCGTTGGAAGGAGTTCAAACGAAGAAAGAAGAAAGAAGCCCCCCCGGAATATGGAATAGTGTATCCCATCTCTTGTTTTTCCCGCTTTCCCGCACCATCGTCGTAGTATGCATTGAACGCTCCTATGTATGGTACGTTTGGTTTGGATGTCTAGATGGACGGGATATTGTATTCGAAGTAGGTTCTTTTGTTCTGGATTGTCAGGACGTCTTCGAGGTACAGGACGTAAGGCGTGGGGGATGACGTCAGGGGGGCCACACAACACCGAGGACAACGACTGCTACCGGCAAACGCACAGCAGCAACAAATCACTACTAGCATTCATGCCGGCCGTGAGCTAGCTCCGATGCGTGGTCGTCACAAACTCCGAATACTCATTGATCATTGATCATTGATCATTGATCATTGATCATTGGTCATTGATCATTGATCATCGATCATCGATCATCGATCATTGATCATTGATCATTGATGATCATTGAGACACGCGAGCGGAATACAGGGTGTCCATGCGAGCGAAGCCCGCTTAACCCTTCCGGCAGAGCTCGTGTGCATTTCCTGTTCTCGTGCTGCCCGTTTTTTCATTTATTTCTATATTTCCCAGGACCTAGAGGCGCGGGCGTCACAGCTTGACTTATGTTTCTGCTTTTTTTTCTTACCAATTTTTTGCTTTTCTAGGACCTAGATGCGAGGGTGGCGTGCCTGGAGGAGCTGCCCCTTGTTTTTTTTGTTTGCCGCCAAATTCATTTTTGTGTGTACTTCTATTTTTTCTCTTTTTATTCTGTACTTATTTATGATTATGTTTTTTTTTTTTTTCCAGGACCTTGAGGCGAGGGCGGCGCACCTGGAGGAGAGCAAGGCCAGCCTTGACGACCCTGGGCCGCTGCACGACTGCGTTGTGTGGAAAGGAGGAGGCGGTGTTGAGGGCGGCGGGGAGGAGGAGAGGTGGTGGGCGGCGGTGGACACCAAGGAGGACGGGGATCTTACTCAAGCCGTCGCCATGACGGACTTCGACAAGGTGCCCATGTGTGCCGCCGCGAGACGGAGGGTTTGCTGCTGCTGCTTCTGCTTCTGCTGATGCTGCTGCTATGTAGAGGGTTTTTGGTGTTAAACAGTGTTCGTCTCAGCCACGATTGAGGTCTGCCGCACAAGAGTCAAAGAGGTTGTTGCTGCAGCAGTTATTCTACAGTTGGTGTTTAAAAGTGTTGTGCTTGGCCATGGCGGACGGCTTCGACGAGGTACCGTATGCCGCACGCGAGTCAACAGAACCTGCTTCTAGATCTACTTTCCGACGCGTTGTTCGTCGTCATGGTTTCGTCATTGACGTCGTTGCTGTTGTTGTCGTTGTCGCTTACTCCCCCAAATAGACGCCACCAATAAACTTATGTATTCACGTACTTGTATATTTTTCTTCTCCTCCCCGTGTCGACGACCATCAGACATACCGACGGTGTGTTCGGGGTTTGTGGGAACTATCACTGCTCTCTGCATGTACACGCGCACGACCTTCTCCGTGCTTTCTTCTTTGCTTGCCTTGTCTTCCTCCCGTGCAGCTGCGGCAGCACGGTCGTTTCAGCGACGTGGCCTGCCTCAACTTCGGCGTGCACGTGTACGACGACGGGAACGTTCTGTCCATCGTCGTCGACGCCGGGGCGCACGGGACTCACGTAGCAGGTGACGCCTATACGCCTCCCGGCCGTGTCGGCGTATTTTGGTGCCATCCATGGTCGGGGAAGGAAAGCGTTGGTTGACGTTTTGGGATGCGTAGGCAGGTGCATTTGTTGTCGCGTTTCTGGTGGCGGCCGGCCTCGTTCTCTCTCTCTCTGCAATCTCTCTTGTGTGTGGTTCCTCTTGTCTCTACTGCTGTTGTTCTCCGCGTTTTTTTCTTGTACCAGCTCACAGGTGCGTGTGTGCTTGCGGGCGTGCGCGTGTGGCTTGGGTGGTTTGTTGGAACCTTGGCCGCGAAGTGCTTCATGCTGTGTCAATAATGGTGTCTGTTGCTTGTTTTTCTGTTGTTTTGGAACCCCTGAAGGGATCGTGGCCGCCACGTAAAATTCTTTCTGTCAATGGTGGTGTTGGTTGTTTCGTTTTTCCCTCTTGTTGTTGTTGCTTTTGAACTTCTCCTCTCACTCGTGAGGTATCGTGGCCGCCTACTACCCGGAGGACCCTGAAGCTAACGGAGTGGCGCCGGGGGCACAGATCGTCTCCCTCAAGGTAAGCACCTGTCGCTCTCATATTTGTTGTTGTTGTTGTTGTTGTTGTTGTCGGTGGTGTTGGTGGTTGTGCTTTCGGTATATGTTTGACTCACCGCTTAGCCTGTGCTTGCCTAACTTTGCACGTGGCTTGCTTGAACCCATATGACGATTCTCCTCCCTACCCCGTCATGATTCTTTCCCGTCTTTTTTTCTTTTGTCGTGTGTTTTTTTTTTACATGTCGTTTTTCGGTGATGTGACGTTAGATCGGGGACTCTCGTCTGGGTTCGATGGAGACCGGCGTCGGCGTCGTGCGCGCGGTGACCGAGGCCGTGAGGATGGGGTGTGACGTCATCAACATGAGCTACGGGGAGGCGGCGGCCCTGTGCGACAGTGGGAGGTGAGAGACGAGACACGAGACACAAGGACTCGGCGTTATTTACATAAGTAGTACTTGTAGAAGTAGGAATTTCGGTATTAGTGCTTGCTGTTATTTTTCCTTCTTTTTGGCGTTGTGGTATCCTAGAATAGGGTGGTACGGTTGGTGTACTTGAAGAGTTGTTGAGCACCCAAACAGCACGCACGGTGGGTAGTAATGGGCCAATATGGAACGTCTGTGTGGCGCCTCAATGTACCGTAGCCGTCGGGGAAGATGAAGACGATGAAGAGTTCGATGTTTGCTCTTCCGAACGAGTGATGGGCCACTTTGTGCCGTATGCCAATTCGTGCCAAGGTTGAGTTCGCTCTAGCACGTGGTTTTTGCGGCCCACCATGAATATTTCAGAATTCACGGTGTCGTAGATATAGAGTACCGTAAGGTTGCGAGTTAGCGCTAAGGGGGTGCGATGGATTTTCAAAGCGCAATTTCTCCACAACCAGGAGGGTGCGAGCCCCAACTGATGCTTGTCAGGAAAGCTCTCGATGAGATATTTCCAAAACCACCCCTTTCGACAGTGGTAACCAACCTCCTGGTTGTGGAGAAATTACGCTTTGAATATCGATCGCACCCCTGTGCGCTGACTCTCAACCTTACGGTACATGAGACAATGCCGCCTATGCGACAGTGGTGTGCCGCTGTGAGCCAATCGTCGCCGGACACACGTGGTGTGCTACACGTGTCCATCATTTCTTTTGCACCATACGACAACATGACAACAGGCACGTGGTATGGTGAGAACGTCACACACACCAGTGGAACGTGTAGGCGCCACGTGGTAGGACGTGCGCTGACTTGGAAGTTTATTGCTCGGCAGTCGTCGGGTGTTCACCTTTTTCGTCGATTTTTTGCATATGTATGTCTCGTCTTTTCTTTTTGGAACCTTTATCTCTCTCTGATGTACCTTTTCACACTCATGTCGATTGTATGTCCCTTGATTACTTACTTTTTTGTAAGAGCGTTTCCATCTACCTTTTGTCTGTACCTTTCTCGTGTGCACCTTTCCACGTCGTATGTGTCGATGGCATGTACCCTGATACCTTTGGCCGAACTTTGACTGTCTTTACCTTTCGTTTTACTCTTTTTTTGGATGTTCGTTTTTTTTTTTCGCGCATGTGCGTGCTTGCGTGCTTGCGTGCTTGCCTTTTGTGTAGGGTCTCCGACGTGGTCCGTGACGCGTCCATCAAGCACGGCATCTTGTTCCTTGGGTCGGCCATGAACGCCGGCCCGGCTCTTACTACCGTCCAGGCCCCGGGGGGATCAACCCGGGGCTTGATGGGCGTGGGCGCTTACGCGTGAGTAGCGCCCCCCTATCGCCATTCCCGCGCAACCACACCACGTCACCAACCTTTGGGATATGCATCCCTCCCCCCCCCCCCCC